>SNQJ01S0076879.1:22312-53572 GCA_010110895.2 Picea sitchensis | reverse complement strand
ATGAATTAAATATTAAAATAAATTAATAGTTTTATTGACTTTGTTTATTTGTATATATATAGTTATGTATAACCAGCAAACTTACCATTAAAAAATATCATTATTTCTATTTTTATTTTGTTATTTGTTAGTATATTTATAGTATTTATGCTTGTTTTTTATTATTAAATTTATAAAATGTTAAGATATAGTATTTTTATATTTAATAATTTAATTTTAATATATATTTAAAAGAGTAATTTAATTAGGGTGATTAGTTTTATTTTGTTATTTGTTACTATATTTATAGTATTTATGTTTTGTTGTTTATTATTAAATTTATAAAAGGTTAAAATGTAGTATTTTTATATTTAATAATTTAATTTTAATATATATTTAAAAGAGTAATTTAATGATCGTGATGATGATAATGGTTAACTTCCACTGAGATCAAATTTGATTTATTTAACCTTAAGAAAGGTAAGGAGTTATTTAGTTTTCTTTAGAATTTTATTTTGTGCTCGAAAATCCTTTGTGATTTAATGTAGAAGTATGCAGGACATTCTAAGAGAAAGTGATTTTTATCTCTAACTCTCTTATTGTTCCAAAGATGACAATTTTTTTCAACCCACGACATATTTTGAATTCTACGAGTATGTCACTATGGAGCTCATGAGAATATGTTCTTATTTTAGCAATGCTGATTTTCTTCTTTATGCTAGTCAAAACATAGACATAGTTTTAATATTCTAGATTATGGTTGATCACCTCCTTATAGTATCTTAATTTTCTTTTATCCCTTAACTCTTTATGGCACAACAATTTCTCTTTGAATTTAGATACATCAATATTTTTAATATTATTATTATTGTATAGATTAACCCCATTCTTTATTCTTCGTGTATTTAGCTAAGACTTGGAACCTTTATGCCACCCCACTTGAGTTGTAGGTGGTTTTGATTGGGGTTTGAAGAAATATTAGAAAGTATCTTGTCTTCCATGTTGTTTATTTTGTTCTTGTACATTAGGTACCTAGTGATAGCCACACTCTTAGTGGGGGGAATATTCACTTCTATGAGGAGGATATGATAGGGTGTATTTCCTTTAATTTTGAGATTGCAAGTTATAAAATGCTTTTGTATTTGCTTATTTTTTCTCCATTATTATCTAGAGATGTTCCATTTCCAAACTTCACAACCATATAATATAACGTGAGATGTGAGTCTCAAAGAGGAGTTTCTTCTTATTCCATAGTAATAGGTCTATTGACATACAATTTTTTTCAAACTCATAATAATCTTTCCACCCTCCATATATTATTTTTTCAATCCTATAGCTCCAATTAAGCTTGTAACGAAGATCGATTCCAAGATATTCATATGAAGTCACTTCTTCCAAGTTGTTGTTGTCATACACTAAATTAGCATAAGTGTTCCTTTTCGATTGAATGATCATAACCTTTTTGTTTTTCAATGTTAACAATCATACACATACTAGAAAATAAATCCTTGAGGATTTTTAATTTCTTGTCGAGATCATAGGGACTCCTTGCCATAAGAACGATATCATTAGTGTAAATCAAAAGGACAATGATTATACCACTGAGAGTCAAGCTGAAAAAACCTTCTTCTTCCAAAAAACCCTTTAACTTCTCAATGTATATGCCAAAAAAGATAGGGGATAGGGTACCTCCTTTCTTAACTCCTATATTAAAATTAATTTATTCTGACTAGCCCTCAATGACATTCCTAAAATTGGAAATAATGTTCTTGTACAACCTTATCACAATATCTTTGAACTTCAAGGGAAGTTGTGGCTCTTCTAACCTATTCCAAAGGTTATTCCTAGGCACTATGTCAAAAGAATTTCTAAATTCAATGAATCAACATAGGAGATTGGTTTTATTATTGCAACACTCCTCTACAATGATCAAAAGCATAACAAGGTAGTCCATAGTTGAATGATAACTCCTAAATTTTATGTGTCTTTTAGCTCTTTTTACATGACTTTCTAGCCATATGCTTAAATTCTTTTCCAAAACAATTTCATATAACTTCACTAAAAAGGGGGTAATCATAATGGTCCTATAGGTAGAGGAATTGTTTGTATCCCCAATTTTTAAAATAGGCATGATGAGGCTTTGTGTAAAGGTTTTAGGGAATCCCTACTTGGTAGATAAATTGAAGAGCTAATGGATGTGAGGGATGAGGGTCGGACCTATAATTTTTTATATTTTTTCTTGGTAGTCTTTGATGTCCTTAGCTTTCCCTTCTACGAGCCACTTAACCTCAAATTCTATGTCTTATATTAAAAAATATTCTTAATTTGTACTAATAGTCTGAATGTTGTCTATGACATTAGTGACTTTTAAATACTTTTAAGGTAAGAATTCATGTCCCTCAAGGGAATCATATTTTTTTCTTTAATTTTAACAGTAAAAAAATGCCTTTGGAATTTCTTAGGATCTAGCTTATATAGGTGCAAAAGCTTCTCTTTCATTATATTTATCCATTTTTTTTCCTTTTGATTAGGTATTTGTATCTATTTACCTTGTTGGATTTTAAGATTCATTAGAAGCATTCCTAATGTTTTTTCTAGCAAGCTTACACTCTTTATCATACCAAGTGTTGGTAATTTTATTTGTGTTTTTACATAACACCTCAATAGAGAATTTTTTTATGGAAGTGGAGAGGGTTTTCTTAAAATTATGATAGATATGGCCAATATTGTTCTTATTTGATAGGAGATTTAGTTTAGTATTTAAATCCTTTTAAAAAGATCAACTTTATTTTTGTAGAAGATCAAGTGTTTTTGGTTATGAGAATTCTCTTCAACAAGGGTATTTTGCATGACAAAGTTTAGAGTTTGGGTTAAAATCCTATGATTAGAGTGAAATCTCATGGTCATTTAAGAGGTCAAAATTTACTATTTGGTTGTATACAGAGATATATATCACATAATCAATGACACTCTGCTACTAAGTCTATGAACATATCATAACTAAATGATATAAATAAAAAAAATTGGATTACATAATTTAAATGGAAGAGATTATAATATTTGTAAATAATGTTAATAAATTAAAATAATTATTTTAAAAAGAAAATACATGGTTTTTTTTTCTAGCAACCTACAGGCTGAGAAATCGAGGCATTTGTTGGCACGCAGTGTGTAGACACACTATTCAAAATTAATTCACCAACAAATCCCAAGATACCGACCCTTTTGGAATCACCTGCAAGCAGGTGAAGTCTCACACGACGTACCTATGGGGACCACATGAACCAGGCTTTTGTAGTCATGAAGGGAATCGAGACCATTCTAACATTCATTCATTCTACATGCAATATACCCTGTGCAAAAAATCATAACAACATCATAACATATGACAGATTTATGTTATTTAAAATGTGCACTTAAATATTAGATACATATTCATATCAACCATTCAACATCTATTAAACTGAGTAAATCAACACATCATAACAACACACACCATGGCACAAATATTTAACGTGGTTCACCTCAAACTAGGCTACATCCACAATAGATGGCTTCTTATATTATTCATTCATGTTCAATCCTTACAAAAGGTATGCACTACACTCAAATAAGATACATCAGTTCTACCAAAAAATCCCCTAGTTGCTCACGCATACAATGTACACTCAACTCCTTTTCACCTCTGTCACTTCCCTTATTTCTACCCAAAACCAATACATATTTATACATTGTTGCTAGGGCTTAGCTTGTTACAAAATGTACCAAATGGTATAACTACTACTACCTAACTTCCACCTTCCATATATTGGCTCTTGAATATGCGTTAACGGTATTTTGCACGTGTTTCTTCTTTATTGACTTGTCACACGGTTTTCTCTTGCACGATTCCAAAACTTACCCAAAATGTCCTACTCCAATAGGCCCCCAACACTCACCCATGGCTCGTCCTGATCCACTTCATGCTTTCTTACAGGTCTCCATGAACCTCTGAAATGTCTCCTTTCCAGTTGTGATCTTTTCTCTTGCTTGTGTTTCCTGTTGCACAATTCCCTTATCTGTCTCTATAGTAAGGTCGGTATTCAACTTTTCTACACTTTCTTGTACTGCCTACTAAACCACACCCTGTGTAGTTGCTACTTCTATTGTCACCTTGTATGTTGCTTCCTATAGTGTTTCGATCTTAGGTGCACGAGCCTACTACTGCGCACTCATGTAATTCATCTTTGAATACAATTTTATATTCTCTTCCATTGCTGCCATCATCTATGCTAGTGGTAATGTGCTCATTACTTCCTTAAACTTCTTCCCCTTGTCCTGCCCAGCTTCTAACTTTTGCCCGATTTCCTGCAATTCCATGTCTTTTATCAACTGAGTCCACATACCTGTGATTTTTACATATAGCTTGACACACTCTGCTTCCATAATTTTTATGTTATGGATTATTGATGTCGTTTCCTTGTCCCTTTTCTCCATTTCCTCCAGTGGAGTGGTTGGTATATGACATGCTTCAAATTTAGTAATATTTATGCAGAAGCCATGCATGGATTCATTGATATTTGTCAATTGTTCTTCTAATGGGGTGTCTTCCTCCCTAGACATTTATGGAATAATATTATAAATCCTCTTGACCGCCTGTTACATTCTCTCTTTCCTTTGTGCAACCTCATCCTTCTCTAGCCTAAATTAATCATATTATGCTTGTAGCACATCCTTATTTATGATTTTCTTTATCAACTCCATAGTCATTGACATCATGCACAATTTTAGTTCCTGCGTCAAGCTCGTCTACAAACCATGTAACACTTCTACCAAAAACTGACATAGCACCAAGTCAATATGACTAAGTTCCTTTGCATGCTCTTGTAATTATGACATAGGTAACTCTAAACCTCTCACTTCTATATTCTTCACACGTTTCTCTCCTAATGTCACAGATGGGTGAGGTGTCATCTGTTACACCTCTCTCATGTTTTTTGTGCTCTCCATTCAATCATGTTCGCCTATTTTGACTTTCACAATCTTGGTTGTCTCCAAAATCTGTCGAAGTGTAGTAATTTGCACTTGTATGTCCAAGTTCCTTTCTTCTTGCTTCTACGTCACTCACTCAAAAAATGCCTCTATAACCTATTTTACTTGATCCACAATATTTTCTAAGTTATCCTCTTACAGGGACTGAGTGGTCACTTGCTTGATTGCTTTCCTCTTCTTTCGTTGCAGTAATAATATTTCCATATCATGTTCCTTTTGCTTTTATCTTGGGTGCGTTACTATCTTATGTGTTCTTAGTATTCCATTTCCTTCTTCTTCATGTTCTTCTTCTTCATCATCTCTTGTTTCCTCTATTTCTAGTTGTTGTTTCTCTGGATTCTCTATTTCTGGTGCTAGGGCTTTCCATTCATCCTCCTAGTATTATATGATCTGTCCCACGTCAACCTCTGTCAACTTGTATCTGCATGGAAACCACTGCTACTCTGGGTCTTTCTTGGTGTGAATATACATATGATGTATTATGTCTTTGAAGCACGCAATCCCCTTGTATGCTTCTATTACCTGTGGTAGTATGCACAGTGTATTCTAGATACTCACCCGAACTAATTCCTTGTATACATAGAATGTAATGTTGTTATTTAGTTGCCTCTCCTTGTGTGCACATTATGCCACAAGTTTACATATCTTGTTGCTAGACATGGCTTCTTCCCAACTCCCAGAAAATGAGTATCCTATGGCTCCCTACAAGCCACAAGTGCTATCATTATTAACAGTCATGCATAATGACATTCCATACCCATGTCTTGAGATTCCTTGAAATTTATCAAGAATTGGTTAAACAAGAACGTTTCCCAGCTCATTTGAACTCTCACTACTCACTTCTCAGTTGTCTCTATCACACCTGCTAGTACCTAATCGTTGTGACATTTCCTTAACAAATTGCATTCCAACACCTGCATTGTGAACCATACTATATCATTGTTGTTGCTTGAAATATCCAGATCATGGGCACCTTTGAATGTGTTGTACTTTTCCTTCATTCTTTCTGCCAATGCCTTCTCCTTTGTCTTGTCTATGAATAATAGTGATGGGTCTTCCATTTTTTATGGAAACTTGGTTATCCGTGCAATCAATTATGTGTCTATGGATAGCGGTCTATCTAACTATATAAATCCTATGTTTACACAACTATGTAATAACTTAACAACAAATATTTATGTCTGTGCTCTTTCCAAAATGTGAAATATCAAAAAGGTTCAGAATACCTATCTTTTTCTGCCCCATCGCCCATTCTTGTGGCTCTACCATGATTTCTTGTTAATCCGGGGTGATTCTTATTCTTTTGTACTTATCCGAAGCCAATTATGGAAAATTCTTCACATATTTCAAGTCGTGGTGTGTATGCCTCAAGCTTCCTACTGTGTTGAGCATATATTTCTCAATGATCACACCTTGTGGAATTTTTGGCTCGACGAGTTCATACTTTGGATCTTTTTGTAACTTCAACTACTTTGTTGTTGGCTTCCTTAGTGGTACATAATCCCTTGGATAGTGAACCAGGGTTGACCTCGATGTTGATGCTCCTGATATTTCCTCAGTTACATGTATCAATTTCTACCTGGTGCATTGTTTCTTTGTCAGTGACAAAGCTTCTCCTATCTTCGGTGGCGCCATTTCCTTCTGCAACTACTTGCTTCGAAACCAAATTATTCATCTTTGTCTGTGTTCATGCGTCTCTCTACTCTCACTACTCTATATGAAGACTCAAATGACAATAACCTCATTCCATCGACCCTTCAAATGATTGTATCACTTGTCCCCAGTTATTTCTATTCTTCACACCCAAACCTGTAGTCTAATCCAACTTTTACTTCACATTCAATTCTTTCCATACTCTACAATAAATTTGACTTATTATATGGATCATGGTCAATATCTTGCCAGTCGGTCAAATTCTCATCATCGGTTTCCATTTATGACTATGTGTCTCCATTACTTTGTCATTATGATCGCTCTTTAATGCTTGTCCCATCATGGATGCTCTTTAATGTGTTTATCCCCCTCTATGAAAATATCTATCACACTCCAATATTACTTCATGTACATGGTTCCTTCCTCTTTCCACATATCTACAACACTTTTTGGCTTTATCTCCTTAGTTGTTTATAAGGATGCATCACTTCACCCTTCAAATTATTTTATTTCTTTTCTTCTTTTCTTCTTATTTTTATTCTATAATACACTACAATACAAGTACTATGGTACACATACTATGTGCTATGAATAGTGCACGAAAGTGCGGTTTTCCCTATAGAGTTTCAACCAACTACCGTTAACTATTCCTTCCATAACTTCTCCATTTAGTTTAGCTAGTTGAACAACACCTGCATCTGTCACAAACCTTATCACATATGGACCTAACCAATGCATCTGGAACTTTCTGAGGTGCTACAAAAACTTGTTGTCATAAAGAAAAACTAAGTCTCCTCTCTGAAACTTCTTCTGTTTAATGTGCCTGTCATTCCATGGTTTCTCTCATGCTTTCTGAACATGTTGATGGAAATCTGCAACAAACCGGTCCTCTTCTAGCTCTACTAGCTCTGACAATCTCTTCTCCAAAACATCAAAATCTATAAGCTCTGTCAGCACAAATCGGTACTATGAATTCCATAGGAATAACAACTTTTTGGCCATACACTATTCTGAATGGGGTATGCCCTGTCAACTTACTACTTGCAGTCCTATACGTCCCTAATATTGTTGGAATCTTCAAGTCACAATCGTCTTGAATTATATTACACACCTTCGTCAGTGCATGTTCTAGTATCTTATTGAATGCTTCCACTGTTCATTTTCCTAAGGATGATGTGTTTTGCTCTTATGATGATGAATATGAAACTCCTATGTTAAATATGCAATTGTCTTATTCAGAAAATGAGTTCCCTGATCACTCATAAGTATTCTATTGCATCCAAACCTTGTCACCACATTTTCAAACAAAAATCGTGCAGCTATATCAGTGTTGCAATCTCTTACTATATATGCTTTGACCCATTTGTTCAAGTAATCTGTCACAATAAGGATGTATCTATCTCATGATCTCTTCGTTGGAGGATTTGTTGGCCCAACAAAGTCCACTTCCCATTTATCAAAAGCTTGGAATGTCGCTTGTGGTACTACGGGCATCTCATCTCTCTTGGAATTCTTCCCAATTCTTTGGAAAACATCACAAGTCTTACAAAATTCCTTGGCATCCTTATGAAGGGTATGCCACCACAATCATGTGTGCAAAATCTTCTGATTTGTTGCTTTGCCTATGTAGTGTCCTCTTGCAACCCCTTCATTCACCTCCGACAATATCATATGTCTTTAATGTTATAATACACATCATCATAGAGTACGATTTTCACTTAACTTATACAAATTTCTTACTATGAGTTGATAGTCTGATTCCTTCACTATTAACTGCTTCTTCTGTGTAACTGTAAACTCAGGTAGGGTTACTCCTGTACTCAAGAACTAAACTATGCCTACAAAATAGTCATCAACCATTTGTATTGAAAATAAGTGTGTGTCTAGTAAGTTGTCATCCAATTTTCCTGCATCTTCTCCTGACAGTATACGTGATAGGTGATTAGGTCATGAATTAAATTTCCCTGGTTTTACAATTACCTCAAATTCATATTCCTAAAAAAATAATATACATATGCATATTCTCCCCCCCAACAATGGCTTATTTCCCATACATCTCAGTGTAGAATGGTATGTGTACATCTTAAAGTGTGAACCCAACAAGTAATATTTGAATTTCTGCAATGCATACACCATTGCTAATCCTTCATGTTCTGTAGTCATATAGTTTTGTTTTGTAGTTGACAACTTCCTTCTCACAAATGCAATGGGATGATCTATATCTACTTCTTTGGGCTGAGACAATACTATTCCTAAGGCTACAGATGACGCATCCACATGAACATGAAACTCCTTCCAAGATGGAAATATAAAACTTAGCGAGGTAACTCATTTCTACTTCAAAGTATCTGAACCTTCCTGACACTCCTCACTCCATTGAAACATATTCTCCTTCTTTAGTAATCTTTCCATAGGGGATTTAATCTACGTTATCCTTTAATGAAATTTCTATAGTACCATGTATGCCCCAATGTTTCTCGTATTTGTCGCATTAAAGTCAGTGATGGTAAATCAACAATCGCAACAATCTTCGCAGAATCCACTAACAATAATTTCTTATACACTACATGGCCTGGTAATATACCAAACGATGCACACAAAATGTACTTATTTAAATTTAAATATATCTGAAACAACCTACACCTATCCATCATTAAGCGCAAAATCTCATTATGATCTTTCAACAAGATAAACACCGTGCAATCATCTAAGTATACTTTTAAGAACGTATGGATGAACTCTTTAAATGTTTCTACAACCACTCTAGAGAATACTATTGGTGGATTATTTAATCCAAAAGGCATCATTGTGTACTGGTAACACCCCCATTCTGGCACAAATGTGTTCTTATATCTATCTTCCTCTGCAATCTTGGTCTGATGATACTCTAAAAATCTGTCAGTGAAAGAATAGGCTTCTTTCCCTCCTATGATATCTAACTCTTCATCCACAAATGGTGTAGGAAATGGATCATGTAAGCATGCATAATTTAATTTCCTCATATCTACACAAATTATGATCCCTCTTGTCTTCTTATCCTAAACTATGATTGGAATGATCCAATTTGACTTTGCGATAGGTTAAATAATTTTGGCTTCCAACATCCTAATTGTCTCCACTTTCACCTTATGTTTATGCATCGGGTTCAATCTGTATGGCCTTTGCTTCATGGGATTAGCATATGGATTCAAAGGAATCTTAATCTCTCCTAACTCCCTAGAAATCCATTTCATATATGAAAAAGTAATCGAAAATAGGTCTTGATACTCATGCAGTAATTTCACTATATTCTCCATAGTCCCATCATTCCAATAGTCTCCTATGTTCTCAAATTTGGGCTTCTCATTTTTACCAATATTTACTCTATGTGTTCTTAATGGTTTTGCATATACGGTCGATTCAAGTTGTGGTATTTTTACTATGCTCTCTCCTTCAATTTATGGTATTTTCACAATTATGGGATCTTCATCCTCCTCTTGGTCCTCTTCAACAACATTATATCAACACAAAACTTCAATTGTCGTAGAATATCTATGCGTGCTACATACAAGTACTAGTTCTATCGAGTCTTCTGCTGAAAAAATATTGTTCTTGATGACCTGCAAAGATGAGTCAATTAAATGAGAATCATCTTCAAAACTAAAGGTTACCTTAAAATTTCATGTCAATTCCTCCCAATATGCAGTTTCTTTGTGCACTTCCAATTCTAAGTACCAATTCTTTGGGATTGTGTCCAAGGTATGTACAAACAAATGTGTCCATTCTTTCTTGGGTAATTTATTCCATGTCGCAATAGACTGTGTAACATGCTCCATTGGACAACTTGATCCTATATACTTCTACATAGTATCTTCATTCTTTGTCTTGAACATGACTTGTAATAGTCTTCTACATTGCTTCCAATCTCTTATTCCATCCCTATTTGTGGCCCACCATCTTCCTGGGGTTGCTTTCAGTGCAACATATAAAGCTAATAATATATGTTGATATGATATTTGTAATTCAAATTCTCTTATAAAATAACCTACATCATTTTGTCCATCATACCTTGGAGGATCACATGTAAAATTTCAGACTGCACCCAGCTTCAAGTCTCGGTGATTTTCAACAATGTTTAGTGCCCAAACCCAGTTTAATGACAGCCAAATAAACTCAACATATAAACAACTATTCAGAACTAAAACAAGGATTCTGAACAATCATTAATGCAGAAATAAAAACAAATCAACAACACAATATTCATAAATTTAACACAGTGATTTTTGGTCTAACAACGACCCTGGAAAAACCCACAAGGGGAAAACCAGTGAGAGAGGGAATTTGTATTATTTGTGAGCTTCAAAAAAATTTTTTTTACAACATATTAATATTCAAAAATTTAATGACAAACTTATCTCGATAACTCTGCCAAGATTTCACATAAAATATGAGCCAAACTCATTGAAATTCATGCCAAAATTTCCTACACACAAGTATAGGTTTTCTCCTAGATTTGTATGCCTCTTCTCTATTGTATAGTTGCCTAGAAATATGTGCCAAATGCTACAACACAATTCTGGGAATTAAATGTTGTACGAATTCCTTGGGAAATGTGCCAAAAATTCTCATAAAATATCCACAAACATATTATCGATTTCTATGCAACTAAAACAATAGTACGAACTATCAAAATCCATACAGTATGACCTGATTAATCTTTTTGTACTTTCCCTCGATTTCCATGCCAAATTTATGTTGTATGGTCACCACAAAATCCGTATAGTATGACCTCCTGAAAGTGTTGTACCTCTCCTTGATTTATGTTCATGTATTAATGTTGTACGACCTACTCAATCCGTATAGTACGACCTGCAATAAATGGTGTACCCTTTTCTCAACTTGCGTGTTATCTTGCTTCCTTGAAATGCATTCCCTAGACTGCAAATGTTTCCCTATAGTGGGAAAACCCCCCTACAGACTACACTAGGGTTCTAAAGTGCAGGTAGAGCTAACTGTCTAAAGTCTCATACTTTTAACAACTATCCCAACAATACCCCACATTCATGCATAAAGTATGAAGTATAGGGATCTAGTAGTCTTACCTTAAACTCTGTGTCCGGTGTCGATCCCTTTGCGTTCAGTTGTTCCTCGACTGCAAATATCCTCCTAAGGTTGACCTGCATTCACTAAAATACAAACAAGAAACTACGAACATGCATTCTATATATGAATTAGTAGGTTAGATGTCATAACAAAATGTAAATCAAACATAAAGATTTGAACACATCATATGGAGGGATGAAAAAAGTACTTCTTTCTATTAATCTCACAAAGTCACTTACAAAATGAGATTGGTGACTGCTCCTCAAACCGGTTCCTGGGCTCCTCTTCACCAAGCTCCAACTTCTTCCACGTATCTTTCTCCTCTTCAATTCTCTCTAGGGAAATGGCATAGGCTTGTAAATGGGGGAAAAAGGCTAGAATAAGGAATTTTGGCTCAAAACTCACAATGTGGCTGCAAATTCTTGGGGCAAGGGGGGATTATGAAATGGGCAGAGTTTCACTGCTTTCATTCTTCTTGTGGGAATGGGATCCCAACACCTTATTTTATATTCCAAAAAGATAGTTATTCAGTTGGGTGATGGGCTATGGGCGGTCAATAGGTTGGGAAACTACCCAAAATCCCATATCCCCTTGCAACTTTTTATTTTTTGCAACTTTTGTGGGTACACGCAGGTTGTAAAGGTGCATCTAGCATACGTACATGAGCTGTAAAGGTCCAGAAAGCATGTTTGCGTGGGCAATAGTGATGCAGGGCATGTACATCATCAAAAATAGTGTTTTTTAAGAAGAGATTTCAATGATGGCTTGGAAAAAATAGCAAGTAAGATGGCCTGATTCAAGGTATGCATATGTGGTGCAATTTAGGGTTATAATAGATGCCCCCTAATGTGTGAGGTCATAAGATTGTCTAATGGCCGAAATACATTACAAATCTTCACCAATGTATGAAGCGAGTGAGCCCAGGACTAGAGTTCGGGAGGTGCCTTCTGCAAAAATAATAATTATCTCACCAAGGCAGGTATACCCATGCTCAGGATGAAATAAATCATAGTTTCCAATCAAATACACTGCATATCCATGTCATATAACTATCTAAAGTGTATCTGTGAGAAATACACAGTGGATCTACATCTCAAAATCAACAGATATACATGTATAGTATCCATCTTCAAGAAGCTAATGACGCCTTATGGTTGGAGATGAGGCCTTCAGAGATCTAGAAAAAACCTCAAGATATTCAAATCTCAAGTAGGAGTGTAATGTGAGTGTACGAATTCACTACCCAGAGGTCTTCGACGGCTTGTCTGGGAACAAACAAGAGGATATCAGTGATCAGGCGGAGAAATTCATTGATTTCGAACAAGGACTTGATTGGAATTTCGGGATGGTCGGGCATGAGGTCAAGAGACAAACTACAGAAGGGTCGACTCAAGTTGGGTAAACATTCCCTTGGACAATAGCACGATGAATGATGAGACTCGGGAATCATGGTACTGACATAAGTTCATGATGCAGGAGGCAACGCAAACTCTCCATATGTTTGGAAGAATAACCAAACCGAGGAGGAAACAACTTTGTGTAAGGAGAACAACTTCCTAAGGTCATGTTAAATCCCAGATCTTGATGAACAAATGGAAGGATGTGCTTTTTCCAAGGGAAACTCATTGTGCTTCCATAAAAAAAATTACTTTTCCCATCCTCTTTTTGGGGTATATTTGATTTTTTTTTAATTTTTCAATAATTTTGGAAAGCTTGAAAAAGAATACAAGAATGCTACATTACAAAGGAGGAACGAGTGTTGCAAGGCATACTAGTTCCAAGCACAAGGAACACACTCATGCTTAGAGAAAGGAGACATGTGCAGGGAAAGGACACTCAGGAAAATTCCTCCGTAGGTCAAGGTGTCAAGACGCAGAGACAAAGTGCTACAAGGCTTGTGTATAATGCATGCTTCAAAGGTTCAATTGAGAGCCACATGGAGCCATCATTAGGCCAAAGACGCAGAAATGAAAATGTGATTAGAAGGACATAATGATAACATCCTTTGATGTAATTTTAATGAGCCCAGAGAAGGTAAGCTCAGTAGTTTTTCATTTTTAGAAAGTCTGAAAAGTGTAAAATAAGACTCCACTGGGGTACCTTTTTCGAAGGTAGTTTAGTCGATTCAAAAAAGGGGTAAAATAGCACTGAAAATATGTATGTTCAAAACCATTTTAATGAGTGTGACAAAGGCAATATCACTCGATAATCTTTTCAATTTTAAGGAGTCTGAAAAGAGCTTAACTATGGACTCCCTTCCTTTTTATAGATTTAGTCTCTCTAGCCCAAAAAAGTAAAATTTGCTTAGGAGAACTCTCCTGGCGAGATGAATCTCTTGAGGTGTACCTTTTTCCTCCTTAATCAACAGGCCAGAAAAAGGGGTAAACTCATGCCAGTAGATGTTTTTTTGAACCAATTAATGAGTGTGAAAGAAAAAGATCACTCGACGATCTTTTCAATTTTAAGGAGTCTGAAAAGAGTTTAACTATGGACTCCATAAAGGATTCCTTTTTCATAAATTTAGTCCCTCTGGCTCAAAAAAGGGTTAAACTTATACCTGAGAATACTCTTCTAGTGAACCGAAGCTCCTAGAGTATACCTTTGTTCGTACAATTGACCATCCGAACTGAAAAGGGGTAAACTATCGTCAGATAGACATGCCTTCAAGTTTTATTTTGGCGAGCGTGAAGGACAACAAGATCACTCGGCAATCTTTTCATGTTTATAGAGTCTGAAAAGGGCTTAAATAAAAATCTTTTTGTTTGGGAGTCCTTAGGGTGAGGTCAATAGTGATAATGAGTCATGCGAATGAGGCTCAAACTCATAATCAGGACATGACTAACAAGGACTCCCGAGCCTAAAGTCATTTGAGGATAGCATGGATACCAAATGCAAAAAGGATATACCTAGGGAATCCATGTATAGGTAGGCTCTACCACCAAACGATGACACTTATAAAGCAACGATGATTGTTTCATGTCATACTTTGATGGGATCGATCCTATGGCAAAGAAAAAAAGAAAACAAGATGCAGAAAGTGGAGGTGGAATCCTAAATTAAATGCACAAGGTTGGAAAAATGACTTTTTACCAAAGGACCTTCAAAAGTTACCCATCTCTCAAGAAGTCTCCCAAACCAAAAGTGGAGTGTGTTGTAACATCCAATGTGAAACTCAAGAACCATGTTAAATTATTTTCAAGCCAAAAAAAATGATAGAAGGGTTAAAAAAAATTGACAAAAAGAGCCAAAAAATTCTATAAATAGAAGCTTGGGAGCTCAGTATCACCATTGCAAATTGAGAATTGACCAAAAAGACAAAAACACCCCTTTTCTAAAAGAGTTGATTTCGTAAGCTTCAGTGGATGAAATGGACTTCCGCTCAGACCAAGTAAGTATAAATCAACTCCCCTTGCAATTCAATACTTCCCTTTTTGTTTATTTTATTTTTTTGGGGGGGCATGCACTTTTAAAAGGGTGTGGTCATGCATGTATGTGGGTTGTCCAAGGACAACACACGTATGCCTGCGAGCAGAAAACAACCTGCCCGTGTGCATACGTGACTATGCTCAATATAGCCTGCATACACCCTCAAACACATGGATAATATTTGAAAAAAAAGAGTTTAACTCTCTTTGAACTTGTCATTTTGCAGGATGTACATCCACTGGAGAGAGAGGGAGAATGAGGACCTTGATTCTTTGGTCGCAGAAGACCCTACTATTGTCGCCGCATTGGCACAATGTGGATTGCTGAAATTATTCCAGTGTCCACTCATGAGGGCACAACCCAGGCTGCTGAATGCGTTGGTAGATTACTGGCACCCTGAAGTTGAGGCATTTATGCTCGAGGGACAGTGGTTGACTCCAATGACTGAAGATATTTGTTTTTTGACTGACCTCTTGAGGAGAGGGGAACTAGTCAACCTTCATTATTTTCCTCCTGGGCCTCACAACATAGCCAAATTGATTGGGCTACATTGCAAGGCTGGCACAGATAAAGTGGGTTCTCAGGTGTCGATCCACAAGATTCCCAACCTATCAGTGTAAGTGATAGTTTTACTTATTCAGAGGATCAATGGATCTACGACCTTACATCAAGCCTCCAGGGTGCACATGAATTGTGTGTTACAGTTCTTTAATGCATGAGTGTTTGACTAGAGCACAACCATGTTGTATTGCATGAAGAGACAACTGACAGAGTGTCATGTGAGGAATAAAAAAAACTTCGGGTTTGGGACCGTTCTATGTTCCTTTTTCTTTGAGAGGGTACCCTGTCTCAGTCCACGAGAGACAGTACAGGGGCACGTGGCCTCTCTCGTAGTAGTGTGTAGATGGGCGGCGTTTCTTCTCGGAGAGGGGGGAGGGAGGACCATTGAGGTCTTCGATGATACTTTTTTCGATTGGTGGTCTCAACAGATTCCGACTATAGAGGACTACCCCTATGTCAGGATAAAATTCTCCAGGGATCCTGATATTCCCGTACCTCCCAGAGCATAACGAGGAGAGATAGGTATGTTTGTTTTTAATTTTTATTTAATTTTTTTTTTTTTTATATATATCATTTTTATGGGAAACAGAGTATCTGACAACTATGTATCTTTTTATGTACATATGTGGGACCAATGCGTCCAACAGACTTCTCGAGGACCAAGCGACATCCTTGACTAGAGGCAGTACTAGCAGTAGCCACCAGACTAGCAACAACAAGAGGGGGACCTCCAACCGGAGAGGCTGAGAGTGTATTGAGATGGGTGGAGCGGAACCTCATCGCGCTCACTCGCTCAGTCCCTATGGAATATATCAAGGATCTCCTGCCATCCATGCAACCTAACGTAGTTGGGGTGCCACGAACCTGGGTCCAACTCTTCCGGTGTTTGGCAAACATTGTGGTTCACTATGGCAGGGCCATCAGACCCTGCCCTTAGCTTGGATGGACCACTTAAGTGCCGAGGGAACTTTTTGTATATTTTTGAGGGCATAAGCCCCGTGACGTATATTGGACATATTTTTGAGGTGCTTGCGCCCATTGATGTACTCTGAGACTTTGATATATATATGTGTATTTACATCTTTTTTATGTCTTATGGATTACATTTATTTACAAATGTATTTACATATGTATGTGTGTGATTTTTCTTACGTGTGTGCAATATGCCAATATAATACATGATTAGCTAGAGTATCTGTAATTTGATTTAATATCCTAGGAACATGGATATACGTAATGTAATCAAAGCTTGTTTCGAAGAGACGTACTCTAAGGAATCGTCGGTGTAGAGTAGGATCATAAACACGGTAAAACCCATTTAACTAGGACACAACCAAATGTGCATCTAAGTAGACCCGGAAGTGAGAGATACCACGCGACAGAGCCTCACAAAGAAACTCTATCACTCGGTTGTATTTGGTAACATTATTTGTGGCGTCACCTAAACAGATACCTCCAAAAGATAGCAACTGGCCTTGAGATGTGAAAATCACCCAAGCTACGGAAGAAAGCCTCTGAGTGTGTCGGCTAGCATCGTCCGTAAACCCAATGAACACCTCTTATTCACTTGACATATGCCATAGTGAAAAAGATGACATCAAAAATGACACATCCATAAAAAAAAAGACAAAAACTAACTGTATAATAACTATACATATGTACAAGAAGTCACCCAAGGAGAACCACCTAAAAGTAGTACTTCTTGAGGTAGAGCCCATTTCTAGGCTCTGCCAAAGAATTTCCCTCAAAATATACTAGAATATAAGTGCCCTTCTTTAGTACCTCCTTCACGATGAAAGGTTTGAACCACATGGGTTTGAACTTGCCTGCCCCTAGGGGATCCTTATCTTGGTCGTAGACCAGGACAAGGTCGCCTTTGGAGAAAATCTGAGGATGAATGGGCTGATCATACTGACACTTGAATTTTTGTTTGTGAGCCTTGTTATCCAAGGCTGCATCTCGACATTGGTCATCGATCTACTCGAGATATAATAAATGCTCTTCAAGCGGTGAAGTGTCTGGCAATAACTGTACTGCCAATTTTAGAGACAGGATCTGGAACTCTATAGGAAAGACTACTTCTAGCCCGTAAATGAGTTGAAAAGGTGAGAAACTAGTTGCAATCTTTACAGACGTTCGATAGGCCCATAATGTTGATTACAACATCGAATGCCAATTTGACTTGGCCGAATTGATCGTTCGTTGTAGAATAGTCTTGAGAGATTTATTCACATCTTCCACTTGACCATTCTCTTGTGGGTAGTAGGGTGATGAATTCTCTTTCCTCAACCCAAGATTTGACGTTAACTTAGACATCATTTTATTCTGAAAGTGACTACCATGGTCAGTGACAATCTCCCTTGGGATGTCGAACCTTGATATTATTTGGTTAAACAAAAAGAGAGATGTTGTCTCGCCATCATCTTTGAACGTTGGCATAGCCTCGACCCACTTTGTGAAGTAGTTTACTACTACAATGATATAACGATGCCCCCTAGCTGAAGGGGGGTTACAAGTAGTGTAATAAATCCCCCACTTGGTGAAGGGACCAACTGTAATGATGGGAAACATAGGAGCGGGTTGTGCCCTCATCTTCCGAGAGAAGAGTTGACACGGGTGGCATGTCTTGACCAATTCAACACAATGTTTGATCAATGTCTGCCAAAAGTAACCTGCTCATAGAATCTTTTGGGTTGTGTCCAACCCATAAAAATGACCACCACATGATCCAATGTGGCAATCGTTAAGCATGAGTTCCACTTCTTCATGAGTGAGACACTTACGAAGGATGCAATCTATACCTTGACGATACAAAGTGTCTTCGATAATAAGATAGTTTTTTGTCTGATGGTGTATACATCGACGCTCATCATGAGAAGTAGAGGCGGGGCACTTCAAAGTCTAGAGATAGACTAGTATATCTCCATACCAAGGGTCCGAAGATGCGATCAAAAACACATCTCCTTTAATAGGAGACTCTTCGGGTATAAAATCATCTGACTCGATCAAAAGTTCGAAGATGAGTTCTGCAAAGACCAATGACTTTTTGGATTTCGACGAAACAAAATCCAAGTCAAATTTTTGGAGGATAACTATCCATCTACTGATCTTTCCTCTGATTACACGTCGTGTCAACACATTTTGGAACAGATTCACAACGGCAATGACAGTGGTATTTCGAAACATGATGTAATGATGGAACCGTTGGACAGCATGAATTGCTGCCAACGCAATTTTTTCAACATGGGATTAGTTGAGTTTTAGTCCAACCAGGCCTCAACTCAGGTAGTAAATCACATTTTTTTCAAGAAAATTGTCCTCTTTAACCAAGACCATACCGATGGTCAATTTTGCAGCATCCAAGTAGAATAAGAAATCTTTATTATAATTGGGTGGCTGAAGCAGAGGGGCATACGTGAGGGTGCATTTCAACGGTTCGAAGGAGCGTTGAGCAGCTTCATCCTAATGGAAATGAATGTCCTTCTTCAATAAACACATGAACCCTTTTGTGATCTCGGCATAGTTTGCAATGAAACGTCGTAAAAAGTTCATTTTTCTCTGTAAACTCTGAATTTGAGGGATTGGGCACGGGGGAGGCAACTGAACTATTGCCTCAACCTTTAGAGGATCGACCATGATCCTTGTTGTTGAAACTATGAAACCTAGAAGATGACCCGACGTCATAAAAAAGATGCATTTGTTTGGATTCAAGTGAATTCAGTAGTAGCGACATCGCTCAAAGACAAGTCGGAGGTGCGTGGGATGATAAACTCTCTTACGAGATTGTGATGCTAAATCATCGAGATAAGCCGCGAGTATGTGTTTGAGATCGTGGAAAGAAAAAGACATGGCCCACTGAAAAGTGGCTCCAGCATTCTTCAGGCCAAAAGGCATCTTCCGATAAGCAAATGTATCCCATGTACAGATAAAAGTTGTTTTATGTTGGTATTCGGGCTTAATATTTATCTGATTGTATCCCGAAAAACCATCCATGAAAGAAAAAACCCCGCAGCCTGCACATTCATCGATGATCTGGTCGATGAATTGGGTGGGGAAATTATCCTTTGGACATGCCTTGTTCAAATCACGAAAGTTTGTACATACACAAATCATACCCTGGTTTTTGTTGACCAGAACAAGATTTGACACCCATTGAGTTAGTTGAATGGGGTAGATGAAACCAACTTTGAGAAGTTTCTCTACTTCAGCCTTAATAACTGCTGCTTTCTTAGGATTAACTGGACAAAACTTTTGTCGGACTGACTTAGCATCAGGATATGTCATGATTTTGTGTTCGACGATTCTTGGATCAATGTCTGGCATTTCCTCATAAGATCAGGCAAAAATGTCACATAATTCTTTAAATAAATCCGTGTAGATTCAAATATCCTTGGGGGAGAAATCTACTCTGACGAAGATATTCTCCACGACGCCAGGGGTTCTGGAGATGTCAATAGGTATCATTTTAGCGATGGTTTCCATATTACCTTCGGCGTAAACGACATGCGTAGAGAAATGATTGATAGGACAAGACCTATCACGAGTCATAGTCAACGTGAATTCACTTGCCTCAATTCTTCTTAACTCCGGGAGGAAATAAGATCTGTGATGGATATTATCCTAGGTTCTATCCAGACCAGTCATTGCCTCAATAATCGCCTCTTCTGAGGGAAAGACTAAGTCTAAGGAATTAGTATCGGGGAGGGAACCTTGAGCCCAAATAGGCTCAAGAACCGTATCTAACTCCTATGCGGGAGTCAGATCAGGGTTCGTGGAAGTTTACTGGACTATAGAGTATGCAAATTCTGTTGTGGACAAGGGAATGGTCGTGCCATGATGCCCTGTCTCTTCCGTCATGGCTAATGGGGAAGGGAGAGTCCACAGATCATTAAAGTAAGTCATACAAAATGACGACACTTGAAAAATTTCGTTCCTAGGCTGATCAGGGATAGCCGATATATACTTGACATTGTCGGTTAGAGGCAGGTAATCAAAAGTACCCATCAATGGTGGGCACAAACCAACCCATACATTTACAACATTGGGTTGAGGGTTATCCATCATCGAGACCATGGATGCCCCCGATGAAGGGTAAGGATGGGAGAAGGAAAACTGATCAATGGACACGATCCGACCCTCATGTGGAAACAACAAGACCAGGAAGAATCTCATGAGCATTGCATGCATAGCATAGGTCCAACTCCTTCCTAACAATAGATTCTAGTCGAGAGGTGTATCGACCACTTCAACCTTGATGCACACAGTCTTCCCTCCTAACTGCATGGGAAATAAGGGATGATTCCATGTGGTCGGAATGAACGACCATCGAAAGTGGTAAGAAGAGTAGGTGAAGGAGAAAAAATGGGTTGGCTAATGGCCTTCTAACACGTCAACGACATCATGCATGTCGAGATGCCCTCATCAACCACTATGTGGAAAATGTTCCGGGTAAAAGTTTTCGTGGTGTAAGCCACTACTATCTGAAACACCATGTGGTAGAGGAGACGAGGTTTTAAGTCGGTCGTATCAAGCATGATCATTCCCGGATTACAGGTCTCAGTGGAATCTAAGGCAGCTAACACATCTTTTCTCTAGGAAGGGCATCTCTAGAGGACCTCCAAAGAAGACATTGCACAAGGGGTTTGTGATAAATCCTCCACCACAGAGTAGTTATGGGCAGCCCGTGCATTTGGATTATGGGAAGCTTTCTTGAACACACCTTTTGGGATGCATGTCATTGTTTCTCCCAATGTCTTCTCAATCTGGACAGGAACATATGGTTTTTCAGCTTCTTTACCCTTCTCATAAGTGCTTGGGATTTCGTAATCGTGTGCCCTAGTTTCTATATGAGCATCGTCTTTCAACATATAAACATTCGAGGTAGAGGGATTACTAGACAACGAAGGGGGTCCTTGACTGCCCCCATCCGCATTTGAAGAGGCTTGAGTTAAATTTTTCCCATGTGGAAATGGGTTTGTTAACACAGCAGGTTGTTGTTGCGCCAAAAACTTTTAAGCCTCTCCAAGCCGAGGGCACTGGTGAGTCGGATGGTCTTCCATGAAAAGGTTACACGGATACTTCGACTTCTTATTTTCGGTGTTTCCCCTGACATCATTGTTGGTGGGTTTCTTATCCCCCTTACACTTCTTTTGTTGCTTCTTCTTTCCATCAGGTTGTTGAGTGCCCTTATGGTTCGTCAATTGCACACTGTGTACATCTGACGATTGAGTAGGGGGAGAAGCAAAACCATGGCTCTGGTTGGCCGTTGTCTGCTGTATTGAAAATTGTTGCAATTGATTTGACAGCTAATCAATAGGCTTGGTTTGTGTTGAACCAACAATACCATTGGCATGTGGTCCAGACTTGTGTCTGGTCTTGTCAAGAATAGACCGTGGTGCATATGGAAAAACTTCGTAAAGTAAACCAGACTGGGAGTATATTAGTTCAAGATATTGAGCTCTCAATATCGCCTCTTCCTTTGAAAACACTCCCAACGTTGCGACCTCCTTGGATAACTGAGGTACCAAAGACTTAATGAATCACTCCAACAAGAAATCTTGTGGGATTGATACTTTTATCAAACTTTTCCGATGTCGCCATTCCCGGATGTGATCTAAGATATGATCAGCCTTTTTTTTCTCAAAGTTGGCCAACAATTCAGTGCCAACATCGTATATCACAGGTAATTGAAAATGGTTGATAAAAACCATGGCCAATTCGCCAAAAGTAGAGTATCTTGAGTGGTTGAGCTCGATGTACCATTTCGTGGCACTCCCTATAAGAGTGCATTGAAACAACCGCAACTGAACGGAGTCATATTTCAATGAGTTGGATGAGCACCATAGGTGAAAGGTAATCACATGATCACCTGGATCTTCATTAGGCTTACCTTTAAACTTTGGAATGTCCGAAGGCAACTTGGTCGGCATGGGAGGCCAACGCAGATCATGACAGATTGGGTCATTTAACAATCTTGACAGTTCTGGTAAATGCAACGTTTCCAGAAAAGGTAGATTGGGTTATTGAGTATGTACAGGAGGAAAGGAGCCTAGAGTTTGGATGGCACTAGGTTGCCAAGAAAAGGTAGGTTGTTGACTAGGGTTCTCGGAAAAACCATGGACGTGGCCAGCGTATGGATATTTCACTTGTTGAGATGTCATCGGTTGACTCCCATAGTAGGATGTTGAGGGATGGAAAGGGATGTCTCTCGACGTTGTGTTCCAAAGGTTCTGGAAAGGGTTGCCCCCTGCCAATCCGACGGGTATAGGTCTTGAGCCTTGCCCAGGATTCCATTGGCCATGGATGGGGTTGCTCCCGGTCGACATCCTTGATGAGGGAATTGATCCTTGCCATGGATTCCAAGGTCCTTGAAAAGTGTGTTCCCCCTGTGCAGGAATAATACCCTGCCTAGGATTTTGTGATCCAAAACCAGGATTTCCCCCATCCGAGACAACAGCTGATGAGAATGTGTTGTTACCAAACACGCCAAACAAAGAGAACAACAAAGAAGCCACCTGCGTTGTGTTGGAAGAAGGTCCTTGACTACCTTCTCAAGACAGGTTGTAGTTCATGGTCATCTAGATGGGCTATTGAGAATCACTGCCGAGCGAGGGAGATGATGGAGGTATATGACCCCCACCGTAAGGGAAAGCATTAGGACCCCCATGGACCTTGTAGAGGAGAGTTTGAGCTTCCTTCCCCCATACCCATGGTCTGTAGGGTGGAGTAGAATAGGACCGAGTTTGTATGAAAGTCAGGCATCCCATATGAAAACTGAGAGCCCGTTGCACTCTGGGTGAACGAAGCGGTGATTTTCACCATACATGGAATTAGACCACTGCCCGAGGTAGAGGTGGTTGAGACCATAGTGATCCGGACCTGTGAAGGTGATTTAGGAGGTGAAACACCCCCTATAGTGGCAGTCATTGATGGAGTATGAGGACTCCCAGATGAAGTAGCAGCGTTTGCTTCCATCGTTGCTTGCAACACTACCTGACGCTCGTGATGTGTTATCCATGGAGGAACAACCTATACAATGATGGGTGCTGATAGATCAGTGATCAAAGGGTTATATGGACCAAGAGCTTCCTCTCCAAGGTCAGAAAAGGTTGGTTCCTTCAGATTGAAAATTTCTTCTCTCGAGGATTGCTCGGGCACAGTTTCCTGTGGATTGGTCGCCTCAAAAGACCCTTGTTGGTCTAGTCTTCACCTTAGTGGTGGCGGGGGTGGCTCCAAGTTAACCAGTGGCAGGCCAAGAAGACTTTGCGATTGACGGGGATATTGATCTTCCACTTTGTGAGAATATTAGTGACACACTAGGGCTTTTACTAAAGTTGAAAACCAGCACACACTAGAAAAATTTTCTATGAGATAACGAAATCAATCCACTAGCTATTTGGAAGAACAATTACACCAGCCAACACTAGAGAAACTTACCGGTGCAAGTGCAACTCGAAAATGGAAGCACCCTTCGATTATACTCTGCAAAGTGTGGCCTGATGTCTGCCTTAGGTACCACGGTATACCCCTGCAGTCACTTTTGTAAGTCACTAAAATAAAAGGCAATTAGGTTGCTAGTGTGCAAACAGTCACCGGGCGGGTACAGTCGACAGTTGGATGGACTGCAATGAGCAGGGTATCAAGCCTGAAAACTATCAAGGGTATCGAAAGAAAGTGTTACGAAAGATGAATGAGGACCTTGAACGGATTCAGGACCCACGACGCTCCATGGAAAATGAGATCAACGGAATCCCAAGATAAGCCCTCTATATGCATTCCTAACTACTCTTGGTCTGGATTTGGAGGGGTTATCTCTGCTACCTTTCGACACACGACCTCGTGTTTACCCCATGTGTTAGAGGGGGGTCTCGATAACTTCCATGTTTACTGGAATTTTTGACACTCCCTAGAACAGACCCCTATGTTTGTTTTATAGCCTTGAAGAGTTTCCTCTCCAACCTAAATCAAGGCTCTAGCCTAGACTAGTTGATGGACCCTACAAACAAAAGTCTAATAAATTTTAATTAGGCGTTAATTTTAAGTGGTTGTTTTAAGTCAAGGAAGTGGTAATGAAACCAGTGGTGTGTTTTTAAGGATGAAAGAGAAGATAATTATATGAAACTGAAAGCAAAGACTACTTCTTTTTGACAAATAAAGATTTGCAAATTTAAAGTCTTTAACCAAACTTTTCTAACTATTTTTTCTCTCTAAGATCTTTTAAAAGAAAAAACTCAAAACGATATTTCCCTCGACTACGAGATACTTAATGTCCGAAGATTTCAGTAAAGAATTTAAGAAACCACTCTTTTTCCTGACAATTAAAAAAAACTAACCTAACTACTTTACCAAACAAAGAAATGATTTTTTTTTTTTTTTAATTTTAAAATGCTTCAAAATAAGAAACTAGAAATGACTTCTTTTTATTTTCTTCCAAAGCAAGTAAAAGGGGAAAAGCGAACAGAAGACAAGACCAAAAATGACTTCTGATATTATGTGGCTCACAGAGAGTCACTGACAATATCAACAAGATAATCAGAAAAGACTCACAAACTCGTCTCAAACCCTAACCAAGAAAACACAAGAAATCTTGATAAAAAAAATATATAAAATGAGGTCAAACCCACGCTACAGATTGTAATAAAAAAGACTAGGACTAAATTAAGAAAACCCCTAAGAAGTATGAATTCAAACATGGAAGAGGTTAATTGCCTCTTCTTGTAAAATATTTTCTCGACACTTCAGTAGTCTGCGTATGTACGCGGGCTATCCAAAGGTAGGGTGTGTATGTACGCGTGTAGACACACTACAGGATGCATACACCTATGTAACTTCCCTAAAAAGGAAAAATAACAGTCAATATGACAAGGAAGGGAGTACTAGTATTGAAGACCAAAATCCGTTAAAGACTCAGAAACTCAAAAAAGGTAAAGAAACGAATTCATACGCCCAAAAATATCCCCTAAAAACCCTAGAGGTTCCCTAGTATGGTCGCCAATTCTTCTATAGTGGGAAAAAACCCCTATGGACTACACTAGGGTTCTAAAGTGTAGGAAGAGCTAACCGTCTAAAGTATCCTACTTTTAACAATTATCCCGACAATACCCCATATTCATGCATAAAGTACAAAGTATAGGGATCTGGTAGTCTTACCTTAAACTCTGCATCCGGTGTCGATCCCTTTGTGTTCAGTTGTTCCTAGACTGCAAATCTCTTCCCAAGGGTGACGTGCATTCACCAAAAGACAAACAAGAAACTACGAACATGCATTCTATATATGAATTAGTAGGTTAGATGGCATAACAAAATGTAAATCAAACACAAAGATTTGAACACATCATGTGGCGAGACGAAAAAAGTACTTCTTTATATTAATCTCACAAATTCACTTACAAAATGAGATCGATGTCTGCTCCTCAAACCTGGTCCTGGGATCCTCTTTGCCAAGCTGCAACTGATTCCACGTATCTTTCTCCTCTTCAATTCTCTCTAGGTAAATGTCATAGGTTTGCAAATGGAGGAAAAAGGCTAGAATAAGGAATTCTGGATCAAAACTCACAATGTGGCTGCAAATTCTTGGGGCAAGGGGGGATTATGAAATGGATAGAGTTTCACTGCTTTCATGCTTCTTGTGGGAATGGGACCCCAATACCTTCTTTTATATGCCAAAAAGATAGTTATTCAGTTGGGTGACGGGAAATGGACAGTCAATTGGTTGGGAAACTATCAAAAATCTCGTATCCCCTTGAAACCTTTTATCTTTTGATTTTTTTTTAGGTATACACAGGTTTTAATGGTGCAGTTAGCGTACAAACGCGAGCTGTAAAGGTGCATAAAGCATGTGTACGTGGAAATTAGTGGTGCAGGGCGTGTACATATTCAAAAATAATGTTTTTTAAGAAGAGCTTTCAATGATGTCTTGGAAAAAATAGAAAGTAAGATGGCCTGATGCCAGGTATGCATATGTGGTGCAATTTAGGGTTATAACAACGAATGCCTTGGGAAATGTGCCAAAAATGATCAGAAAATACCCACAAACATATTCTCGATTTCTATGCAACTAAAACAACAGTACAAACTATCAAAATCCATACAATACAACCTTCTTAATCTTGTTGTACTTTCCCTCAATTTTTGTTGTCGCAGGGGCAGACCCAGGATTCAACACTACAAGAGAGCACCAACAAAAACCTAAATATCAGCCCTTTTGGAAACACCTGTGAAGAAGATGAAATCTCACCCGAGGTTGAGGCAAGGGTGGTTGTAGGACTCAAGTGTCTGCAACCTTAGCTGGGACACAGATCTGTGATTATACAACATAGTAAAGCACTTAGCACCATTAGTTCTTTAACATGCAATCATTATCTACTTCGTTGATAACACAGAGCTTCACATTCTTCACAGAGATCTTAACCTATTTAAGCATTTAGCATCAACAAATTATTCAGGTCTAACAGATCAAGCACTTAGCACGTACATTTAGATAATACCTAACAATCTACGCATCATAAGCACTAAGCTTCAATAGATCTATCTATCAAAGCACTTAGGATATTACCTATGAACACATAAAGATAAGGCACAAATCAAGATGACACAATGTTTATGTGGTTCACCCCTCTCCTGAGGCTACGTCCACCAACTCTTCTTATTTACTATATTTAATCATTCATCTACATTCACAGAGCCATACAAACCCCACTCCGCATAGGACAGGAGATCTACGCGCACCCTGCTAGATCCTCCTTCCCTGAGTTAGGTTACAGCACAAAATCTTCTACTCAATCTCTTACAGTCACTCGCACTTAGCCTTGCAAGTCTCACACAGTATGCATAGAGCATATACAACTATTACTTGCACTTGGCACTTAGCTCATTGACACTTTCCTACATCGCCTAGGTATCTAGTTATACATTACAAAATAGGCCTTAAACATGGGTAAACCCATGGGCCGACATCCATTTCCTGTTACATATTCCCAACAACCCAAAAAGAGTCTAAAAACGGGGTCGAGATCCCGTGATCTCTTCTTCCTTGCACTCCTCCTTTGACAAGTTGTCGAAGTCCCAAAATAGGTCAACATGACCAAGAAACTTCCAAAACTTGGTCAAGGGCCAACAGGCCCCCACCACTCACCTGTGACTCATCCTGAGTCACTTCGATCTGACCAAGTCTACCTTGAATACCTCAATATTGGCTCGAGCTACTTCGACTTGCTGCTTTGTTGTAGCCTCCTTCTCGGTGAACTCCTGGATCAGTGCGTCATTTACCAGTCCTTCCAGGAGCTACTCTGTTGAGAGGATGACCTGTTCAAGCTCTCCTCCTTGGCTCTCAATCTCTGTAAATAATAGGCATGCCTGATATTGCACAAGTTTAATTCGTTGAGTGACTTCCATCACTTTACTTTGAAGTAGATGAACCTGCTATTGATCTATGCATTGTTCATGTGATCTCTTCATCCTGTCTCCAACTGACAAGGCCTTTAGCTGTACCTGTAGTGTATCTACGTGTTGTTTTCTTCTTGGAGTTGTGACTCCAGCATCTGCAATTATGGGTTCTCTGTAAGGTTTTTTTATGTCTGGGAACTCTTATTACTTAGTTACTTTCACTCCAAGGAAAGAGATTTTAATATGCCAACTACGCTGCGAGCAGTTGCTTCTTGCTGGTCTCTTATCTCCTGAGGGGTTTTAGGTACAACCCATAGTTCTATATCTGCGATGTGTTGTTGTAGCTTCTGTATTACCTCTTCCAATTATGCCACCTTCTGTGGAACTTGGTCCTCGGTCTGGAATTCAATGATTTTCACAAAGCAAAGTGCTCTATTGACCCTTTCCTTAAATTCAAGTTTCTCAGCAAGCAATGTTTCCTTGCTTTGTTGTAGCTCTTCTTTCTCTTCATCAAAATTTTCTTGCATAGAAAGCTTCTCTCATTCTGCATTACTGCATTGTTCTAACAGAGCTCCCTGTGCTTGTGCCAAATCATGGGTGGCTTGTGTTGTCTCCTCCTATGCTCATCGAAGGTGATCTTCAACCATATCAACAATCAGGTGGAGTTGAGCCAACTCATCTCCCATTTATGGTGTTTTTGTCGTCAGGGGCATAGTGGATACTACGCGACTAGACTGTAGTGCCTGCTGCACTTCTTGAAATTCGACCTTGATATGACTGAACATATCCTCCTGCTTGGATTCCTACTTCTCTACTATCTCCATCAAAGCTTCGTTCAGTGCAATGACGATGAATTCAAAGTTGTCGGAAATTAGGGTGGTTTCAAACTTGGTTATGGTTTCTTTCATTTTCTTCATTGAAGGAGGTTTCAAAGGGGAAACCTTAATTTTCTTTGACGGATCATCTTCGTCTCTTGGCGGTGTGACCTCGTCTTTCTTCTATTTGACTTCAGTGCCATCTATCTCTTCACCATCACCTCCACGCTTAGGTGAGATAGAAGGAGTATGTGTTGAAGTATTGTGGACATCCTGGGCCTCTTCATTCTTCTTGGTCTTGCTCTGCCCAGGTGTATCGTGCACGTCTTATGGACTATCAATATCAGAGAGCTCTAGGGGTCAGCTGGGATGAGGAGGTCCACCCACCACTCCTTAGTAATCTCTTCTAAGTCCTCCTCTATCATTTTGTAGTAGGACTGCAAATTTTGTTGATTCTCATTAGCATGTGGTGTGATGTAGATGAAGTGGCGGTCTGTGTTGAATTTCATCAATGGCCTAAATCTATGAAGTGTGTTCGGGGTGATGTAAGGCATAGCTTGGATTGTGATATTCAGTTGGTTGTAATAAGTGTGGAAAACAGCATTGGATTGCCACTGCTTGTTCATGTCACTAGAGTACCATAGCATACTGAACTTTGCGGCCAGTGGCTCAAAGGGCTCGACATCCGGGAAGGTTGAACCTTCCGGCATATCCCATGTGATGAAAATGATTAATATAAGAAACCAGCTAAAATGGAATTTGTACCCTTGGTCCTGTGCTTCCCTACAGTCTAGTTCTAGCTGGTTCACCCAGTATTTTGCCCAATTCATATGTAGGCCCTCTGTGCACTTCCCTGCGAGGTCTACTACAAATCTGGTCACTTGGGTCGGTTGGTTCTTGCAAACTAGCTTGCCTGCGATCAACTGACAGGCAAGGCACACTGCGCTGCTCTAGATAGAGGCTACCTTGTAGCCTCACGTTCCCTTCTCGACATTTCCATACATATCCTTTATCTTCTATGCAAGAGAGCGATCCGTGGTCTTCTCGGGGTAAAAATCTTGTGGGTCAGGGCCCTACATGCTTAGCCCTGTGATCCGATTGATCAAAGTCGGATCCACTGTGATGCGGCAGTTCAACCATAAGTATCCTCCATGATAGGAGGACACCAGAAACTTGACAAACGCATTCACTTCTTGATGCCTCCCGAAGTGAGGAATCTTCATTACATTGAGAAGGGTTGACTGCACGAGGTTCTAGGTCCATGATTGAGTGATAATCTTGGAGTTATTTCCTTTGGTTCACTTCGGATATTTATGAGGGGCGAGCATACTGTAAGCCTTTCTATCGTCGAGTTTGAAGTCACTGAACTTCAACGTGGTGAGCTTATCCTGGTTGGCATGAACTAAACACATATTTCGGAATGTACGAAGTGATCAAAGCATACTCAAAGTCATGGGTCACACTGTCATGAGTGATGGCGCCACTCAGAGGTGGTAGATAAGCAGGTAGAATGCTTGGGATGAGTTTAGCATTCGCAAGATCGTCTCTATGCTTAGTTCTTTTTTCGTCGGTTGGCGAGATGGGCTGGCTCGAGCAGTCGATGGGGAGGCTTGCACTCCTTGCGTCGATGATGCATGTACGCCTATACACAATCCTCTTCCTGACATGGTTCTTTCAGCCATTAAGTCGATCATAACTTCTGTCGCAGTTGCTTCTTCGACGATGAGCTCTTCGGACATACACGCTCGGGATAGATATCTCGTGTTCTCAAAGTAACGTGGACACTACAATAGGGTAGAAGGAAAAGGCATAGTGATCACTGGGCAATCTTAATCAAGGCTTTGAGCTCAATTTCTCAATTAGCAAAAGTGTTCTTGTTGCATGGCGTGGTGGGATAAATAGACAACTTCTATAATAGATCACTTGCAGCGGATATGAAGGCTTCATTAACTCCATTTTTTCTATTATAGCATGGTCCAACGGTCTGATGACGAACCTTTATTTCCTTTCTGTTAGTTTGAAGTGGAATTCGAATGGATATATCAGTCCCAACAACTATATTGCTTCATTAGGGAGAATGTAATGTCCCTTTCCAAATAGGAGCTCCAGAAGAGGAGGCTTAATGGTCTAAACCACCCTGTTAGACTATAGCCAGGGAAAAAGAGGGGTAAACAAGGTTACTAGAAGTCACTCCAGTCACAGGTGTTATATTCAGAAAGTGACATTGAGCTAAAAAGGGTTAAAAGCACTTTTAAGTCATTATGAGCTAAAAATAGAAGTCAACAGTGAATTAGGGTTTCAGCAGTGATTTAGGGTTTTGGAAGTCAAC
>SNQJ01S0076879.1:4567-17222 GCA_010110895.2 Picea sitchensis | reverse complement strand
TTCAGCAGTGATTTAGGGTTTTCAAAGTCAACAACAAATCAGGGTTTCAACATGATTTAGGGTTTTGGAAAGCTATAAAGGAAGGGTCAGTGACCTAATTCATCATTATGTAGATTATGACTTGTCATTGAGGAGAAGAGGCGCATCTCAGGACAGATAGTTCAGTGTATTCTAGGAGGAAGACATCAATTGGCTGATTTCAGTGTTGAAAGACACACCCTAGTCACTGGGAAGATCATCCATGTCTTCCATCATTCTTCATTAATTCCGTAGTGCTCCCATATTCTAGGTATTATATTTTAATTGCTTATTTGTATTCCGGCTAAGATCATTTTTTCTTTTGATCTAGCCGAGTGTTGTTATTTTATTCAGCCGTAGTTGCTTATTTGTATTCCGGCTAAGATCCTTTGTCTTTTGATCTAGTCGAGTATTATCATTTTATTCAGCCGCATTCAGGCATTTTGTAATCCACAGAGATATCATCTTTGCAGTCCTTTGTCACATTTATTATTTGTATGATCATTTATATGTTGTAAACCTTTGATCCTACACACACATTAGCAACATTTTCTAGACTAGCCAAGTCAGGAACATTATAGAGAAGTACTCTATGTCACCGTTCTGATATCTCGGCGAAGCTCCAATTTTACAATTTTTCTTTTTGCGAGGTCTCCTCTAGAACCTCCTATAACCTTTCAGTATTAGCCCTTTTCTTTCTTATCTTTCTATCCTTCTTTCCAGTGAGCTTCATCTCGGTAATGCTTTTCTTATTCTGATTATTTTCTTCTTTGGTATTAGTCACTTCGCGCTATTGAAATTCTTTCCTAGGGTACTTCTTCTATTCCTCGGGTAGGTAATTCAATCTCCTGGGGATCCTCTAGTGTTCTCTTAACTTCGATATCCTGATTGCTAGTATTAAATATCTACGATATACTCTTATGTTCCTCAATCAAGTGTGCAATCCTTCTGGTCATAAAGTCTTTTAACTCTTGCTTCTTATGTTCCAAAACTTTTTCTTCTTGATTTCGTCCAGCTTGATCTCTATCAATCCAAGGTTTTCCTATTAGCATGCTAAATGGGGTGCTATCTTCAAAAAATTTAATAATCTCAAAGTCTTCTTCTGTCGAAGTTCCATTGACAGTCATAGGTATCCGAGCGAGCCTTCCACATAGGTTTACTAGCTTTCCTCTGAATAAACTTATTCCTCCTAGTGAAGGGATCATAGTGGGCCTTCCTATAGCTTCCCCGGTTCTCTTTGGCATAATATTCATCTGTGTTTCCTCATCCAGAACACAGTCAATGTCAAATTCTCCTATTCTTACGTCGATGCATTCCTTCTCTTTGAAGATCTCTGATAAGATGACATGTTGGTGATCATTCAAGGTTTCTTTTATTTGTATCCATACTTTCTCTGATTCTTGTTGGAGTTCTGCCTTTTTTGGATCTTCCTTAGGGTTCTCTTGACTCGGGTTCATTCCTTCAAGATTATCGATCAGTCTAGGGAAATCCAAAACTTCATGGTCCATAGACTTACAATAGAGAGAAGTAGGTCTTCCACTAGAGCATTCCTTAGCAAGATGTCCCGGCCTCCTGCAACTGTAACATAGGGTTAATCCTCTCTTTATTTTCAGTGACCCCCAACCTCTTCTATACTGCGCACTACGATCATGGTAGTTAACCTACAACAAATTCTTTCTAGGATCCTACATCCATTGTTAGCCTAAACATTCTTTCTATGCATAAGTATAACATATCTTTCACTATTCTTATCAGATCTATTCATATCAAACCTTCTTTCATCTATTAACACCCTAGATTTCAAACTAGGACAAAACATATCAAATATACCTAGATCCAAATTCTAGAAACAAAAATTTCCACATATATTACTTTTTCAAAGCACAAATCTTTCAGATCTAAGACTTTTCACTATCCTTACAGTTATCAAAGTACAAATCTTATAGATCCTGCTTCTTTTCTATAGATCCGACCTTCTTTCTTTTAGATCTGGCCTTCTCTCTTTAGATCGGGATTCTTTCTCTCATATCTAACCTTCTTTATTTAGCACAAAGATTTACAAATCAAGTAGAATACTACGCACTAGGGAAAATATCTACGCACAGAGCTTTCACAATTTCAAGATGAATCTTTACAGATAGCTTCCTCTTTTTTAGTTCCCAGCAATCACAATTTCAGGTCCCAACAATAGAACCATTTGTTTTCACAGGGGTAGACCCAAGGTTCAACGCTACAAGAGCGCACCAACAAAACCCTATCTATCGACCCTTTTAGCAACACCTACAAAGTATATGAAGTCTCACCTGAGGTAGAGCTAGGGGTGGTTGCAGGACTCAAGTGTCTGCAACCTTAGCTGGGACACAGATCTATGATTATACAACTTAGTAAATCACTTAACACCATTATTTCTTTAACATGCAATCATTATCTACTTCGATGATAACACAGAGCTTCACATTCTTCACAAAGATCTTAACTTATTTAAGAACTTAGCATCAACAGATTATTCAGGTCTAACAGATCAAGCACTTAGCACATACATTTAGATCAGACCTAATAATCTATGCATCATAAGCACCAAGCATCATCAGATCTATCTATCAAAGCGCTTAGCATATAACATATGAACACATAAATATAAGGCACAAAGTAAGATGACACAGTGTTTACGTGGTTCACCCCTCTCCTGGGGCTACGTCCACTAACTCTTCTTATTTATTATCTTCAATCAATCATCTACATTCACATAGCCATACAAACCCCACTCCGCATAGGACAAGAGATCTGTGTGCACCTTGCCAAATCCTCCTTCCCCGAGTTAGGTTACAACACAAAATCTTCTACTCAATCTCTTACAGTCACTTGCACTTAGCCTTGCAAGTCTCACACAGCATGAATAGAGCATATACAACTATTACTTGCACTTGACACTTAGTTCATCGACACTTTCCTACATTGCTTAGGTATCTATTTATACATTACAAAATAGGCCTTAAACATGGGTAAACCCCTAGGCCGACATCCCTTTCCCGTTACATATTCCCAACAACCCAAAAAGAGTCCCAAAAGGGGGTTGAGATCATGTGATCTCCACTTCATCTTTCACTTGTCACACACCCACTACAAAAAAATTATATTTATCGTATTTTTTTTTCTTCGAGGAACAAAATCCTCGAGACTTCTATGGGGCCTCGCGCAAACCCTCTCTTTCCTTAACCTCCTCCAAATGATCACAAGATGGCCTTAGCGCAAGTGCCTTTCGCAACTTCGTGAGTCGAGAATCAAGACTCTCGACTCCCCTTTTCTCCACCCACCAATACCCGAGATGCTATACGAGTATGGTTCCCTCCTCACTAGAGCCTGCTACATGTAACCATAGGCTAGGCCAGACATTAGCACCACTCGCACCCTCGCCAGTTGAGGTGTTGAGCTCTCCTGCTCCTCCTTTGCAAATCCTCGAGATGCGATAGGTCAATGTTGTGTGGACTCTGCCAAAACGACGCGCACACACTACTTATCAACCACGCCATACTCTTCTCATGAGCTGTGTCGTCGTCGCCCATCGCATGAGACCTCGGCTCTCAGTGTTTCGTGGCCTTAGCGATCAAGGTGCAACTTCTTCATCCTACGAAACCCCGAGCCATGATAAGTCAACAGTGGGTTGACTCTTTCCTAGTGTGACACGTGTCCACCATCGGTTACCCACTTCATAGGCTAAATACTAGCGCTACTCACATCTCGCTACTTGCATCTTGTGACTTTGCGAGATGGAGTGTTGAGCCCCCATGCTCCTCCTTCACGAGTTCCCGAGATACGACAAGTCAACAATGGGTTGACTCCTTCCCAGGAAACATGTGTCCATCACCCGTCACCCATTCCCACCTTTCTCTGGGCACTTTTCGTTACGCCATCTGTCAGCTACATGGTCCCCACTTACGGATGGGTTACATGTTGACACGAGCTCTCGGCGCTCGACACTTTGTGACCTCTACAATTGAAAAGAAACTCTCTCAAGTTCTGAACCCCCGATAGGTGATACCCACGAGGTTCTGATCCAACGGTTCCCTTGTGCCTTGGATCCAACGGTCACGATCAAGTCGCGATCTCATGATTCATGAGTTCATACCGCCCTACCCTTGACCACTCCAAGTTGCGAGTCAACGAAATGTTGCTCTCCTTCCTATACAAAGGCTAAGATCGACGGTCAATAGGGCTCCGTCAGATCCTTGGATCTATGGTCCGGGATCCCATCGCTGCATGTGAAGGATGAAAGGGTCAAGGAGTTAATGCCTATGCTCCTCCTCTAGATCCATCGGTCTCGATAGATTAATGGTATTCCTGAAAGGATTACGATCGTTCATCAACCGAATGATAGGGTATTCTCTCTTTCTATAATTGGGATCACTATCCCTTCTGAGCTTGAATCACAAAATTCAACTTCTCGAGGCTTCAAACTCCCACGAATCTGACACCTTAGAGAGCTACCCTTCCGACCCCAGACTCAACCATTTGTACAGAATCCAATGATGATATATAAGCATACACATGCATCCATTATTTCCAGTTTAAAACACCAGGCAATCATTCTACACATAAATTATTATGGGAATATAAACACAAGCATGCATTCATGATATTCAGTTCGAAATACAAGGTATAAAACACTTATCAAATCTACCAGGCATGACACAACTGTTGAGAGGGGTGCTCATTTCCACCCAACCATAGGCTCAGTGACTCCAAATGGATTTACCACTATCCACCCCCGAGCTAGACGATGATGCTTTGAGGTTCAGCCTCCTACTTCCATCTCAACAGAAATCAAGGATGAAGGTTACTCTCCTTCTCGTGATCCAGGAAATAATCCAAGACGAAGGTTACTCTCCTTCTCCTGGTATTCAAAACTCCCAGCATTTCCAGGTTTTCTTCAATTTCTTTCACGATCCCCGTCGCATGCACTGCCCTCTCTTCTACCACATTTCCTCTCTTGCCACTTTCTATCTGCAAGGTTGCGTGTGGCGCAAATTATGCCATCCGTGGTCAGGTTTGAGAGATGTTACGGATAGGTGGTTCACCCCCATCCCGTCATTAACTCTTGAGGAGCCTCCCCACCTACCAATATGACGGGAATTCCATTCCAAGATCAAAGAGCTGCTTTGGTTTGTGAGCAAGTATAAACCAGTACAGTACTGGCTCGGTGGAAGTTAATGCAACCATTCCAGGTCCCTTCCACCACCTCTCATTAGCCATCGTGGTCTCTTTTATCACATCCCCCTCCCAGAAGTCATGCAACACATATTCATAACATAATTTACATTCATCAACCTTTTATACAAAGGTCCGTCAAATCAAATATTCACGTCTTTGAGTTTGCCATAGTTCTTGGCCAATATAATTATTTTTACAAACTGGGGGAAACAGGGTGTTACAATTCTCTCCCCCTTAAAGGAATATCATCATCGATGTTCTATCTATCAACATGACGTGTATGTACAGAAGTAAACAAAATCAGATATGCATGTTTCATGGCATCTTCCATCTCCCATGTAGCCTCATCTTGGCCAAAATGTTTCCACTGCAATTTGACCTATGCAATGGTTCGGTTCCTGAGTGGGATTTCCTTTTTGTCCAGTATGAATTGAGGTTCTGGAAGGAATTCACCCTTCGGTTCCACCTAGATCACAGACCAGTCAATTATATGATTAGAATCATGTACATATCTCTTTAATAATGAAACATGGAAAACATTATGTGCTTTTACAGTGGGAGGAAGTGCTAGCCTATAGGCTATAGGTCCCACTCTATATAGAACTTCAAAGGGTCCACAATACCGAGGTGCCAACTTGGCACAAGCTCCCATCTTTAGGGAAATCTTCCTGGGCCTAACTCTGAGATATACATGGTCTCCCGTCTTGAATTCTCTTGGAGTTCTCTTTCGGTCGGCGTAACTTTTCTGTCTGTTCTAAGCGACCTTTAGATTTTGTTTTATCCGAGTCACTTGTTGTTCCATTTATTTCAACATGTTGGGTCCAATAGTAACTCTGTTCACAGAATTACTCCAACTGATTGGAGTATTGCACGGTCTACCATAGAGGACTTCAAAAGGGCTCATCTTCTAGGATTCTTGGTAGCTATTGTTGTAGGTGAATTCCACTAGTTGCAAGAAATATTCCCACTTCTTGGGTTGATGCATTACATGCATTCTTAGCATGTCTTCCAATATTTGGTTCACTCTTTATGTCTATCCATCGGTTTGAGGATGATAGGCGCTACTAAACAGTAATTTTGTCTCTAGACCAACCATCAAGTATTTCCAAAAGTTGGAAGTAAATTTCGTATCTCTATCAGACATGATATCTTTAGGCATACCATGTAGTCTGAATATCTCCTTTATGAATATGCTGGGGCGATGTATATTGCCTTGCAAGTCGTCTTGACGGGGATAAAATGGGCATACTTTCTCAATTTATCCACCACTACCATGATGGCATCATTTTGTTTGGTCGATGTTGGTAATCTGGTGATGAAGTCCATGGAGATGGTTTCCCATTTCCACTCCAGGATTGACAAGGGTTGTAATAATCCTGTTGGGTGTCGGTGTTCTGTGTTAACATGTTGGCATTCTATGCATTTAGCTAAGTACTCATCTATGTCTTTCTTCAATCTAGGCCAATAGAATTGTTTCCTGGTGGCTATGATCATCTTCTGGTATCCTGGATGACCAGTATATGGTCTTTTATGTAGTTCATCCATTATGAACCTCTTCAAGTAATCACAATCTGGAATATACAATATGTTTCTGTAAGTTAGTATACCTCCTTCTATCATCTGGTAGCCTTCATACTTTATCCCTATGGGTTTTTGCTCCAGGTACGAGGTCACGGTCTAGAAAAATGTGTTTGTTTCTTGTGCATTCCTGACTCTTTCCTTAACATTTGTCTCGCAGGTGCTCATTGTTGCCAGATGAATTGTTTTCATACTTATGTTAAGGGCATCGGCCACCTTATTTTTCTTTCCCTTGATATGTTTGATTTCGAAATCAAACTCACTAAGAAGGGCCATCCACGTAGCTTGTCTAGCATTGAGTTTTAGTTGGTCAAATAGATATCACAATCCGCAGTGGTCTGTCATAAGTAAAAATTTCCTTCCCATGAGGTAATGCCTCCATATTTTTAAGGCGTGCACTATGGTGGCTAGTTCTAGGTCATGGGTCACATTTTTGACTTCGTGCTCATTCAATTTTCAGAATTCATAGCAGACTACACTTCCTCCTTGCATAAGGACTCCTTCGAGCCCTTCCTTGTAGGCATTTGTGCACACGAGGAAGTCATTTTTGGGATCAACGATCTTCAACATGGGTGCATGGGTCAGTAGATGTTTTAGGGATTGAAATCTTTCTTCACGTTCTTGTGTCCACATGAATTTAGCTCCCTTCTTCTGGAGGGCAGTGATTGAACAACCAATCTTGGAGAATCCTTTTATAAATCTCCTATAGTATCCTTCTAAGCCCATAAAGGATCTGATATCTGAAATGTCATTTGGGGTAGGCCATTCCATGATAGACCTGACCTTGTCAGGGTCTACTACTACTCCTTCTTCGGATATGACATAGCCCAAGTAATGTATTTGCTTCTGGAAAAAGTCGCACTTTCTGAATTTTTCATAGAGCTAATGTTCTCTTAGCACTTGAAGCAGAAGTTTAATATGTTCCTCATGTTCCTCTCTATTCTTGGAGTAAATTAATATATCGTCAATAAAAACCAGTACAAATTTGTCTAGGAATTTGCTAAGCACATTGCTCATCAAGCACATAAAAGTTACAAGGGCATTGGTTAATCCAAATGGTACTACCACAAACTCATAGTGACCATATCTCATCCTGAAGGAAGTTTGGTGGATGTCTTCACCCTTGATTCGGACTTGATGGTATCCAGATCTCAAGTCAATCTTTGAGAAGATAGAAGCACCTCCCAATTGATCAAACAGGTCATCGATTCCGGGTAAGGGGTACTTTTTCTTTATGGTTACCTTATTGAGTTGTCTATAATCTATGCACAGTCGGAGGGTACCACCTTTCTTCTTTACAAATAGAACTGGTGCTCCCCATGGAGACACGCTGGGTTAGATATAGCCTTTGTCCATCATTTATTTTAGTTGTAATTTAAGCTCAACTAGCCTGGGTGTGCTCATCCTGTAGGGTGTCCTAGACACTAGCACCGCTCCTGGTGCAAGTTCTATCGAGAAGTCAATGTCCCTTCTCATAGGTAGACCCAGTACCTCTTCCGGAAATACGTCTCTATATTCTCTTAGTGTGGGGTGATCTTCGAGGCTTGGTTTGTCATCTTCAACTGATTCCAACACCTGTATCGCATAAAGTGGACATCCCATTCTGCAATACTTTCTCATTTGGAGGGTTGATATTCATCTCACTGAGACAGGTTTTTGGATCCCTCGAAGGGTTATCCTTATTCCTTATTCACCTACACATTCTAAGGTTTTATGGTAAGAGTCCAGTCTAGCTTTATATGTGGCTAGCCAGTCCATTCCAATCAACAGGTCATATGATCCTAGGGGTAGTATGTTAAGGGTTGCTTGGGTGGGGAATTCACCCATAGTAAATTGGCAAGCTGGTATGACCTCTGCTACCTTTCTTTTGGTGCCAGTAGCTAACTGTACCAACCATGGCTTGGCATGTTTATGTGGATATAATTTACACTTATCAACAGCCTTAGGAGCTATATAACTCAAATTTGAACCAGGGTCAATTAGAATAGACACTAGATGGTTGGTGATCATACATTCCATCTCCACCACTGAAGCTTGGTGGTCAGCTTGTTCATTATCCAAGGCTGCATAAATTTGCGACACACTCCTGGCTACATCATTGACGATGGTAGCTTCTTGAACGTTGTAAATTCTCCGATTGTTCTGTTATCGGTGCAAGCAGTCCCTTAGTAGATGTTCTTCTCCACAACCCCAACATTTCAAGGGTTCTCTCTTTGGGTTATCAATATTTCCTGGGGTAGATCCAGATGGTTTAGTTCCGCTCTAGGAGGGGAAATTCTGCTGATGTACACTTCAGGTTGGGAAGCTCATCCTTGAGTCCTTCTTATAGTTTTTAAATCTTGGGGATTTAAACCCCTTTTTCTGGAATCCCGAACTATTCTTCTGCTTCCAGTTTTCGTGAGGTTTTGTCCGATGTCCCAGCTATTCATAACAATATCTTTCCTTTTGGATAGTGTCTTCTAGGGTATTTGGCTCATCAAACTCAATCCTGTTCTGATAGTCCTTAGGTAGTCCACTAATGAATCATTGCACCTTTTCCTTCTCTTATTTTATATAGGGTACGTACCTCATCAACTTGAGAAATCTATTGACATATTCCTCTATGCTGAGTTTCCCCAGCTTGAGTTCATAGAATTCTTTAGTCTTCTCGTTGAAATACTTTTCCGACAGATACTTCTTTCTGGATTATTTCTCAAACCGTTCCCAAGACAAGTCCTCTTCATGAATCCCTTTTACATTCTTAAGGTCTTCCCACCAAATGGAAGCCTTTCCATTCAATTTGAAAGTGGCTACTCGGGCCTTCAACTTTTCTGAGAAGTCATGGACTCTAAAATACTTCTTTAGTCCAAGAAGCCAGGCCTCTGCTTCCTCCCCTTTCTTTATTTCACCGTTGAAAGAGGGTGGTTTAGCCTTCTTGAATTCTTTGAGATTGTGACTTTTGGAATGATTTCACCTCTTCCATTTTCTTCAGGAATAAGAACTAGTTATGCTACTAGAAGATCCCTCTGAGTTGCCTGTCTCATTTCTCGAGGAATCGTACAACGCTTGTCCCTTATCTCTGGGGTGGACCTTTCTCGAGGTGCTCTTCCTAGTGTGGCCACTTAAAGGACCATGTTTCCGTATCTCAGGTGGACTTCAGATTTTCTTTATCTGTCATGGGTCTGCATGAGTGGTGTCAGGTTCATGCTGCAATTGTCTTGTATGTCAAATAAACTCTGCAACAAGACTGCATTTACTTCTATCTGCTTCTCTTGCTCTTTTATCAACCTCTCATTGTCGGCCTTTTAGCTGTATAGTTCGACCATGAGGCTTCTCACGGTCTCAGCTAGATCGAGAGGGGTATCTACCGCTCTCCTTTTGTCAAACTCTTCGTCTCTATTGTGGGAACCATCCCCCACTTCACGATGCGTCACCATTCTATGCGTTTGCAGTTTCCCGCAGTTGATCGTCTGCTTGTTGTGAAAGAAAAACACTTATTGTTAGTCAACATTATATTCATTCACAATTAGTGCATAATTCATATTTTTCAAACGCACACACACAATAGGAATTTTCATTCTTAACTTTGGATTTTGCTAAAGGGGTTAAGATAGAAGGTTACTCTTTTTAAGAGTGCTTCAAATGGAGCTTCTGCGCATTCATGAGCCCAAGAAGGAAAAGTGTTTTAACCATGATCTGATACCAATTTGTCACACACCCATTACAACAACTTTAGATTTGTCATATTTTTTTTTCTTCGAGGAACATAATCCTCGAGACTTCCATGGGGCTTCGCATAGACCCTCTCTTTCCTTAACCTCCTCCAAATGATCACAAGCTGGCCTTAGCGCAAGAGCCTTTCACAACTTCGTGAGTCAGGAATCAAGACTCTCGACTACCCTTTTCTCCAAACACTGATGCCCGAGATGCTATACGGGTATGGATCCCTCCTCACTAGCGCCTGCTACATGTAACCATAGGCTAGGCCAAACATTAGCACCACTCACAACCTCACCAGTTCAGGTGTTGAGCTCTCGTTCTCCTCCTTCATGAATCCCGGAGACGCGATAGGTCAATGTTACGTGGACTCTACCAAAACGACACACACACGCCACTTGTCAACCACGCCATACTCTTCTCACGAGCTTTGTCACTTCCACCTATAGCATGAGACCTTGGCTCTCAGCATTTTGCGGCCTTAGCGATCAAGGTGCAACTTCTTCATCCTGCGAAACCCCGAGCCACGATAAGTCAACAGTGGGTTGACTCTTTCCCAGTGTGACACATGTCCACCATCGATTATTCACTTCCTAGGCTAAATACTAGCGCTACTCGCATCTCGCGACTTCGTGAGATGAGGTGTTGAGCCCCCATGCTCCTCCTTCACGAGTTCCCAAGATATGACAAGTCAACAATGGGTTGACTCCTTCCTAGGTGACATGTGTCCATCACGCGTCACCCGTTCCCACCTTTCTCTGGGTGCTTGTAGTTATGCCATTTGTCAACCATGCAATCCCCACTTATGGATGGGTTACATGTTTACATGATCTCTCGGCACTCGGCACTTCGTGACCTCTACAATCGAAAAGAAACTCTCTCAAGTTCCGAACCCCCAATAGGCGATACCCACGAGGTTCTAATCCAACGATTCTCCTGTGCCTTAGATCCAACGGTCAATATCACGTTGCGATCTCATGATTCGTGAGTTGATACTGCCCTACCCTTGACCACTCCAAGTCACGAGTCAGTGAAATGCTACTCTCCTTCCTATACAAAGGCTAAGATCGACGGTCAATAGGGCTCCCTCAGATCCTTGGATCTACGGTTCGGGATCCCATCGCTACATGCGAAGGCTGAAAGGGTCAAGGTGTTAACACCTATTCTCCTCCTCTAGATCCATCAGTCTCGACAGATTTGTGGTACTCCCAAAAGGATTACGACTGTTCATCAACCGAATGATAGGGTATTCTCTCTTTCTATAATTGGGCTTGCTATCCCTTCTGAGCTTCAATCACGAAATTCAACTCCTCGGGGCTTCAAACTCCCATGAATCTAAGACCTTAGAGAGCTACCCTTCCGGCCCCAGACTTAACCATTTGTACAGAAACCAACGATGACATATAAGCATACACATGCATCCATTGTTTCCAGTTTAAAACACCAGGCAATCATTCTACACAAAAATTATTATGGGCATATAAACACAAGCAAGCATTCATGATATTCAATTCGAAATAAAAGGTATAAAACACTTATAAAATCTACCAGGCATGATGCAACTGCTGAGAGGGGTTCTCCTTTCCACCCAACCATATGCTCAGTGACTCCAAACGGATTTACCACTATCCACCCCCGAGCTAGACCATGATTCTTTAAGGTTCAGCCTCCTACTTCCAGCTCAACATAAATCAAGGATGAAGGTTACTCTCCTTCTCGTGATGCAGGAAATAATCCAAGAAGAAGGTTACTCTCCTTTTCCTGGTATTCATAACTCCCGGCATTTCCAGGGTTTCTCCAGTCTCTTTCACTATCCCCATCGCACGCACTGCCCTCTCTTCTACCACATTTCCTCTCTTTCCACTTTCTGTCTGCAAGGTTGTGTGTGGCACGAATTCCACCATTCGTGGTCAGGTCTGAGGGCTGATACAGATGGGTGGTTCACCCCCATCCCCGCATTAACTCTTGAGGATCCTCCCCACCTACCAATCTGTCAGGAAATCCATTCCAAGATCAAAGAGTTGCTTTGGTTTGTGGGCAAGTATAAACCAGTACAATACTGGCTCGGTGGAAGTTAATGAAACCATTCCAGGTCCCTTCCACCACCTCTCATTAGCCATCGTGGTCTCTTTTAGCACATCCCCCTCCCAACAGT
>SNQJ01S0076878.1:11098-36625 GCA_010110895.2 Picea sitchensis | reverse complement strand
TTTTATATTTATTTGAAATCAATCCAAAATTTTCTTATAAGGCCGTACGTTCCTCTTTTCCACAGAAATAATGGGTGTCTTCAACACACACACCTTTATGGAGCATGTAAACTGGAAACCGATGGAAAATGCTTCTATTCCAAATTTCCAACAAAGTAGATGGCATCCTACAACCATGTACAACTCGTACAACCTTCGTATGACCCACCAAGTATTGATAAGATGTCTCAGAGAGAATCCCATGGCCTAAGGAAAAGATGAAACGATCAACCAAGGGAGGAATCAGCCCATGCAAGTGAGCAATCGACCCAATGAGTGAGAGGACGATTCAAGGGATGAGCATTCCATCTAGAAAAGGGAGAAAACGCTCATCTAGTTTTAAACATCCAACAAAGATGTGTACAATTTATGCAGATCCATGCAACCTATGGGTAAGAGTGAAATCCAGGTAAGAGAAATTTAGCTCATAGGAAAGAGGAAATCACCAAACAACTATATTAAAACAAACTAGTAACTCAATGGGCAATGAAAACTGGTAATACCAACTATTTTATCATAGCCCTCGATCTCTTTGAGCAATGGATGGACGAACAACCTCTCTTGGACGTTATGGTCGACCAAGCAAATGGACAGTAATGAATTTCAAGGAATGATTTTTTTAAACCTGGAGTGCAGAGCCATTGGTTCTAGAGAGAAAGATATCGATTGATTGAATCATTGTGGCTATTGAGATTCAACATTCCATCAAAGTAATCCACATGAAAATGACAGAAAAACCCAAGCAATTTCTAACCACATTGATTTAGATAAATCAGTAACTAAAATTCCCAACTAATTCAATGTAATGGTGAATCGATTAAGCAACATGGAAATGTCAAAATGCACACACACTAGACACATGGAGAAATTATTTATCATAGAACCAAAATGAGAAAATCAACTTTTTATGGACTCGACATTTCATTCGGCCATCTTTGGTTACAATGTTGTTCATCTTCCTCTCCCTGGCCAAAAGACCCATTGGGAGTGAAATTATATGAGGAAATAGGGAGAGCTAAGGGGTAGGGAAGGACAACATACATGGCTCTTCACTTCCCATTCATCATCCTTCTTTTATATTCCTCTTCTTTTCATTTAATTATTTTTTTACTTTTCTCTCACTCTTGTCTCATTCTGTTTTACATTTACTTGATTTTACAATGTTTACTAAATATTCTCTATTTTCCAAATTACATTGTAGGCATTGGATCTTACACTCGTTCATCGGTTCAAATCCATTTTGGATCACACCTTCCCATTGAAAGACTTTTTTGGTCTCCAAAATCTAAAGGAAACCAATCTAGATCAATGCACTTCTATCTGCTTCTTTGGAACATGGCTATGACTCTGGCTCTTGGAAACAACTTTAAATCTGACTTTGGCTCATGGCTTTGGCTACTGGATCTCATCCCTGGCTATGGATCTAGCTATTGATCTGGCTTACTTGTTACCACATTGAAATTATTCTCACTCAATACAACTCTGAGCAATCTCACTATCCGAACTCTGGAATCAACACTTATTCCCATCTCTCTCCCTATATTAGAGACTGTCCACCTTGGTAGTCATGAAGCCAACTCGAATGTTGGTCTTCCTTTTCAGTGTGACCCAAGCATGTTGCAATCACATAACAATTCCATAAGGGAAGTGTGGTTGCACTCATATGCTAGGATCGATTTCTTCCTAGCATGGAAACAACTATTCAATGCTTGTACATGCTTGTAAACACTCATGGAGTTCTCTTGCAATGTTCACGACCTCCGTGCACCTGTCTCTAGGACAAATTCATAATAGGATTCTTTGAGTGAAATATCTTAAACAATAATTGGAATGTGGCTTGCTTGGGGTATGTGGCTTGCAAGATGTCTCAAGATGTCCTTTCTTCTAATAGAATGAACAAGCCTTTGAGTACCAACAATTGGCAACATTATGGCCTCTCCTCTTACAACAATGGAAAACAAGGAATGTCTTGTTTGAGGTAGACCTCTCGGTCTTATTCTTCTTGTTTCCTTGGTTGATCTTCTTGCTTCTTTTTCTGAGTGCATGTGTAGGCTGAGTCTGCGAACTCTCCTCATTGCTTCCCTTCTTCAATCTGTCACAACAAGGATGAGGTCGTAGTGGGTTTTCACCTTCATTTACTGTTGCTGCTCCTTCTCTTGATGAGTAGGACAACTCTAACATGTATTTCACCTTCACAAAAGTGGTCTTCATGGTCACGGTAATTTCCATTCTTCCATGAGAGCCTAGGCCTTCATTTTTGAACCATGGTGTAGCTATAATGGGGCTCAAGATGCCTCCACTAGTACATTTGACACAATTTTTGACAACAGTCTGACGAAACAATGTAAATATTTCAACAAAACCAATTCCATCGGTTCGTCGAAGCATTTTGGTCTGACCATCAATTCCCTTATCCAGTTGTCGAATGCTCGCCGTAGGAAACTGCCACGTGGCAACTATGGAGAGATTTAATCAAGTAGACTTTCATTGCAATGGAGCATCGCAACAACAATGATCATATGTAGCTATCATTCATTCGACGCAACAAGCTACCACATGGCATTTTCCAGGAATTATTCATCAGCCAAGAGACTATCGTAATACCAATGAACTCAATCATTAGTACGATGATAGCGCACATAAATGTTGATGTTTTGTAGCTTTGGGAAAGTATTCTCACATGGACCTAGGTGTTGGGCATGTGGGAATCATTGTGGGCACCACATTAGACTCTTCATTTGGAGAAAAATTCCATTAGAATGAAGCTAGGGCTTCATGGGTTTGGTGGTGGGATTTGTGGGTTTGTGTTGGGGATTCACACCCACAATATTATGGAGGGGATTCTATGTTGACCCCTAAGAGTTGTATATAAAGGAGAGAGCTCATTGTGAAATTTCATAGTGTAGATCATGTGTGGAGACATGATGGAGCTAACAAAAGTGATTCTGCACCTGTGCTAGGAGGCTTGGTGATTTTAGCAAAGGGAAATTCTACATGGTGGCAAATCTGGCCTAGAGGAAGAAAAGTCACATGGAGCGAATTGTACGGAGGTGTCTGTACAAAGCTTTTTTTTGTATATGTATGCGAGTTGTAGGTAGACACAGTTGTGTACATACGTGGGTTGCAGGTATTGGCACCCAAAGTTTTGGATCCAATTTTGCGTGTGCACACAAACGAAGTTGTGTGCACTCATTTCATAGTTTTGCACGCATATACACAAATTCTCAGAGAAATGCCAGAACATGCCATACAAATGAGTTTTGTCAACAGTGCACCAAGTATAAAAACTACCAATTGCGCATCGGTCCGAGTTTTTTCAATTGCGTTGGAAACCAAGAAGATGTCCGTCGGAATCAAGAAAAGAATCATCGAGAAATCTCCCAGAATGATTATTCCTAGCAGCAAATGAAGAAGTGGGGCGACCAAAAGATGAGTTGGCCAGGCAATTAAGATTTCCCTTGATGCAGAGAGTCTACGTGGAGAGCTGGCAGGCACCAGAAGCCTGTGAGGAAGTTGGATCAGATAATCACTTGGAGAAGAGAAGAAAGAGACAACGCTCTCTAGTAGTGAAAGATATAAAAATGAGCTCTTAGCTCAGAATATGAGTTATCTAGTTAGTATGTGAAACATTCGATTGACTATCAGCCTCGAGCTCACTCCGAGCCTGTTGTAATCCTGTGAAGTTGTGAATATATTCTTATGTCTTTGTTCTGTCTGATCCTATAGCAAGCCACATGGAACATCATATTGTATTCCAACTATTATAGATAGTAATGATATGAATTCCTATGGCTGTCCTAAGCAGTTGTTCAACATACTGTATGTCTCGAATATGATATGATGTTTTCAATAATAAAGATATGGCAGTTTTGATCTATTATGTGTCTGTTGTGAATAAGTTGGTTATGTGTGTGGATAGTTTTAATCCCTAGTCCTAAACTAGTCTATCATATATGAGTTATATGGATTCCAATTGTAGTAATGTTTCGTATGTTTAATCCTCCATCTCCGACACAAGACCTTATGGTCTCTATGATCCTCTCTACATCTCAGGCGAGACCTTTCTCAGCCTTGGCTGAGGATTGATATGCCAGTGCTTTGACTTTTTATTGGACACGCTCTGGATGAAACCTGAAACTAAAACTACTCAGTGTTAAGAAGGTCGGTGCACACGTAAGCATGACAGAAACGACAATACTGCACCCAACTACATGTAGGAAAATTCGCGTATGTATGCTTGTTGTAGGTGAGCACAATTGCATACATATGCAAATTACAGGTGGGCACAGTTGCGTATGTACACAAACTGCAGTGGGCACAATCACATATGCACGGGTTTTAGTGGAGCAAAGCATGTATGTTCACGGGTTGTAGTGAGGAGAACCGTGTACATGGTTTTTTGGGTAGAGAGCAGGTCCGTACAGGCTGACTGGTGACATCATCAAGTCATACAAGTGGTCTGCAACAGATTTGTGAGCAAAGGAAGTTTCCAATANTTGTATTGGTTGAGAGGATGGGTTTTGTCCTTAGATTTTGTGACATTTGTATTGGATGGGAGCGATGTTTTTTCCCTTAGGATTTCTGAATCTAATAAGGTTACAAAACATAAATTTTTGTCTCACATGTGTTGATATCTATGATATTTTGTGTTTCCGCTGCATATAATTTCAGTCAATAGTTTTCAGCGTAAAATTGTTCAGTGATAACAGCTAGGGTTTTACTGTTAGATCAATAGGAAGCAATTTTTCAGATATGAAAATTAATCACATAGAGTTGCATGTGAAAATTGACAGTAAAGACCCTCGAAAAGCCGACACGCATTCAATTGAAATTGCGACCTTATGGTGCGCTGCCTCCATTGGAGCCGCGACGCTCGAGAGGGAACAATCCATCGACAATCCAACAATATGCCACAGTAAATCTGTCAGAGTGGTGATGCTAGGATGTGAAAATTACATCAGAGAGACGACGATAGGGTGGGAAACATTCGTTGAAGTGGTGACACTAGAACTCCCAAACAAGGGTGATTTTAAGAACCCCCCCTAAATTTATATGTATAATAATTGGGAGAATCCCCATGATACATAGGAAAAATTGAAGGCTATTTTATCAATAATAAAATATTTATATATAATGTTTTAGTGAATCTTTTACTCAGTTATATAATCTTGTAAAATCTTGGCGAAACTTTCACTGAGTTATAAAATCTTGTAAAATATTGGCGAACATTTCACTTAATTGTAAAACCTTGTAAAGTCTTGGCGAATTTTTCAATAAAGTATAAAACCATATATAATAATAGGAAAATGTATCCATTAAACTATAGGAAGCCACCCTCGAGCACCTTAACCTTGACAGAGAATTATTCCGGAAGCAAACCCTAGGCTAGATAGCCAAACAAAGGTGGTGCATCTTTCTCTAAGGATAACACACCAAGCAAGAGTAACAAGAGCTAATCAGAGAGTCCAAACCATAACCAGAAGATAGTCCAAGCCAAAACCGAAATTTTCTAGTTGCAGCAGAAGCAACAACAACTCTCCTCCAGACTTGCGCACAAACTGACCAACTGCAGAGCGCACAAGTGCTACTTTTGCAGTTCCGAGAATACTAGCTAGAATGAAGACTGGCCTCCTGTATTTATACTAATTCTGGCAGATTTCCTAGGCCGACTTCTCATTCTGGGTACTAATTCTTTAGTATATAGTATTTCCTTTAGCCAACTTCTTCTCTTGGAGGTTAATAACCTAGTACAAGTCATTCACTTGATCTGACTTGTCTTCTAGGGTTATTAACCAATTAATTAGGGTTTATTCTTGCTTCCCGGAATATTCTATTCTCGTCAGGTTTACACATGGAGGTAAATACCTCCCGCAGCTACCATAATATCAACATCCATAAGCCTTTGCTACAAAGAAGAGTTTTCATTTGATCAACAACCACATATGGTATCCAGCCCCATTAATAAGAGGAAAAAAACATGTTCCATCCATAACACCAGTGTTGCCCTTAAAAACTGCAATAAATTGGCTAAAGGAAGAAAAAAGCGAGTGCGCTGTCCCAAAATAAGGAACAGATCTTCAAAATAAACCCTTAAAACAGCTGAGAAATACCAACCAACAACCAAGGAGGGAGGGTGATCATGGAAAAGAGGGTAGAAAACTCTAAAAAAACAGTGTGTTGAAACCTTAGTTTCAGATCTGAATGACCATAAGGGAGCACTGGAAACCCTAGTTTCATACATGGAACAACCCTGAAATAGTTTTGGATGGAGAAAGAAGAGTCCACACTAGCCCCAATACGAAGTGAGATCATATGATAGTGGATCTACCATGAAATCTGCAATAAACCCTAATCCAGCCAAGTGAAAAATACAACAGAAGAAACAACACTTAATTGATGTACACAAGAGATAGCTACAATGCCCAAGCACATGAACAAGAGAAGCACTCTAGAGAAAGATTTCCCTTAGGCTTTTTATCAAATAAAAAATTGAGTGAATGCTTTACAAATGAGGTGGGTGATATATTTATACACCTCCATTAGGGTTTAGGGCACTATCCCCGAGAGGGTGAATAGGCCAACCTAGTCAAATATTGACAAATACAATAAGGTGGGTTAATTACCCATATGTAGGTTCAATAAAGCCACCAATACATCAAAAGGAGGGACAACACATGGCCTCAAGTGAAGATTAGCCATAATTTCAACAATGTTGTAGACTAACGTGCGGACAACCTAGATTACTAAGATTTAAACTGAAATATGTTTGATCACCATTGCAAAAAAAAATAGGGGTGAGCCAAATCTTAAACCCATTTTCAATATTTACCATTCAACCACACAACAATGGAAAATGAAAAAGGGAGCCCCATATCACTTCATATGGGTGTTAAATAGCCAACATAAGACAAAGAAAGCAAGGCCAGCAAAATATAGCAAGGTTAGGATTATTTTGTCAAAAAACACTATATTATGAAATGAAAACAAGCTATATGTGCAAATAATATGACAAATGAACATTTTAATCAATGACCCATAATTGAAGTTTGAACCTGTGTGTTTAGTTCATAAGTCAACCCAACATAAGAGGCTCCTACTGGTCTGGAGCTACTTAAAAGGTGACAGTTCAGAATTATTAGAATTCCCATGCATACTTTTGTAACTCCATAAAGTGCTCTGTAGAATATCTAAAAAGGAAATGCATTGAGAAAGGAATAACAACCTTCAAATTACTCAACTATCCTTCCATGCGATTTCAATTTTTCTTAGCAGAATATATATTATAAATAACAAAGATACACCAACACTAGTAACTATGCTAAATATAAACACAATACTATAGTATAGATCAAAGAACTTTAATATAAATGTAAGATAGATGCCATGAAATGAGATGGAGGAGGGTATGTGGTTATGAGGGTATCCTTTGAAGCCTAGGATAGGAGTCAAGTAGCTTCTTGTAGGGAAGACATGACTCTCCTAAAATCTGATGTTCGAATCCTATCTGTAGGTGCAAATAAACTTTTAAAGTTCTCTCCTGTGGGATCCCTGAAGTGTGTCACAATGGCCCCAGAAATTCACCAATGAATGTCTTATCTGGGTCAATTGTCTGATGGAAGCCTTGTGGTCAGTACCTTTAACAGTTCTACTATCTCAGTTTATTTTTATTGCTAACAATGTTTTTTTGGTTATAATTTTTTGTTGTAAGAGAATTTTCTTAGCATAATATAAATAACAAAGATACACCAACACAAGGATCAATTTCAAACAAGAGTCAACACAAGAATTTTTTTCCGTTAGGGTTTACATCCTTTTGGTTTTCCTCCATAGAAAGGAACAAAATTTAAAGTTTAACTATTCAAGGATGCTCTATGGAGAAGAGTATGTGGATATGAGGGTATCCTTAGAAGCCTAGGGTGGGAGTGGAGTAGCATCTTGTAGTGAAGATGTGATTTGATCCTAAAATCTGATGTAAGAATCCTATCTCTAGGTGTAAAGAAACTTTTAAAGTGGTCTCATGTAGGATCCCTGAAGCGTGTCACAATGGACCTAGAAATTCACCAATGGATGTCTCATCTAGGTTAATTTTATGATGAGAACCTTTTTCTTGGTTTCTTTAACAATTTTACTAGCTCAGTTTATCTTTATTGCTAGTAGTGTTTTTTTTGGTTATAATTTTTTGTTGTAAGGCAATTTTCTTAGTAGAATATATATTATAAATAGCAAAGATACACCAGCACAAGGATCAATTTCAAACAAGAGTCAAGGATTTGTTTTCCTTAGAGTTTACATCCTTCTGGCTTTCCTCCACAGAAAGGAACATAACTTAAAGAATAAGAAAATGGTAATCCACTTAAAATGCAGACTAACATGCCAGTGTACAACCAACAATGTTCACTCCTAGCGGGTTCAATCCTAGTCCCATCATAGTAACATGGCCACTATTAATTCCATTGCAAATTCATGGAAATAAAATAGGAACAAAAAGAGGAAAATTATTTATTTGCATTCAGGATCAAAAAGTTCAAATTGCATTTTCTGTTATTAGCTATGGTGAGATGCTCTAATAAATGGCCTGCAGTGGTTTTTAGAATCACTGAAAATTTTTGTGATCTTTAAACACTTTTGATTGATATGAATTTTAAAGGGGGTCATAGAAAGAACAAAATTATATTTCCGTCCACAAGTAGCTAAGTAAAACCTCTCTAGGCCAAAGACAAAACACAGTGACTATAAATCAACGATGTGGAGTATGACAACAAGATAGAAGATGTCATTAAATGAGATGCAACCATAAAACTTAACTGCTTGAGGATATCATTTGCAGAAGAGTATTTAACTATGAGGATATCCTCCGCAATATGGGATTGGACTTGGGAGTCAAGTAGCCTCTTGTAGAGAAGATATAACTCAAAATCTGATGCTGGCCTCCCATTTCCCAGTTCAAATAAGCTTGTAAGGTGGTCTCATGTAGGGTCCACAGAGTCTGTCATAATGAGTCTATTGTCTGATAGAAACCTCAGATCCTTTTCTTTAATAGTTTTACTAACCTAATTTGCTTTCACTGCTACCAATTTTTTATAGTTTTTTTAAAGGCATTTCTACTAGATACACTAGAAAAAGGGTCATTTTGAAATAGAGCCAACATAAGTGTTTGTTTTCCTTAGAGATTACACGATTTACCAAAAAAAAACTCATAGAACAATAAAACAATAAGCAAGTTGGAAAATAAAGAGTAGCATGTCGATCTAGAGCCAACAATGTTGACTCATTGCAGGTTCAGTCCTAATTCTACCACAGTAACCCGACTACAATTGATTGTATGGAAACCTGTTATCTCATAGAAATAACTATGAGCAATTATCCTAAGGTCACTGCTAATCACTCTTTTGTTTGGACTGGTGCTTTTCCAGTCACTGGGGGGTGTCCCTAGTAATCACATGCTGTCAACACTTAGGAAATCTGCGTAGTTAGCACTTGTGATCAACACACAATATTTGTCCTCGATATGCATGCAAACAACTGAGGACACAAGAAAACTTTCAGTCACACAATATGAGGGAGATTCCACTTCATAAAACAACTACAACTATGAATGCTGAAAGAAGAAACAAAATGTGCCTTGAGTGAATATAAAATCAAAATAACAGCACTAAGGCCACCCACTCCACTGTAACGCAAAACGATTATTCAACCACGGGATTCAAAGAGCTGTAAAGACACGACATAATCAAATCCTATCTGTATATTATCAAAAGATTGTTTGCATCATGATGACAAATACAAGATTGGCTGCAAAACGAGCAGTGCACAGAGTGGAAGAAACAATGAAAGAAAGGCCGGGAAAACTGAATGATAAGGTTGGCTGTAGAATGTTCGCTGAATGATCTGATCTCTCCTTTCATGATCTCTTCATTCAACTCATAGAGAATCTCAAAAAATTTAAACTGGGACACCCTAGCCATGTAGACATTCCAACTGATGAGTTCCTTACTACATGAATCCAATTACGTGGTGACTGTTACTGCCTAGACACTCCCTAAAGGAAAAGTCCAACCTTACTCAAGGTAAAGCCTAAGGATATGGACAGACAAGCCACCAACCCTTACCTCAACGGCCTTGCCTCTACACTTTTAGGCTAGGGTCACTAACCTAAGGGGGTATCCCATGTGGTCAAGTTAAATTTTATCGTCACAGACTACAGTAAGGTCAGGTGAAGGCAAAAGACCCAGCTTGACAAGCTTGTGCTAAACTCAATCAATTCACTTCACTCATTGAAGATGTATAGATAATGCAATGAATTATGTGAAATTGAATATAAGACTTCCTAAAGTAATTTTTCAAAGAGTTTGCTCAAATAGATTGTTTCCAGGTCACAAGGTAGCTTTGAATATGAACTCATACACTAGGTTATTCATGAATTAAATTATGAGTCAAGCCATACTCTTATGAAAAAAAACTCAAAAGATATATTACTGTTTAGTGTGCTCAATATAATATAGCATATTTGTCTTTTAAAAATACTATTATATCCCATGAATGATGCCAAGACAACTGCTAATATTGTAAATGAATGAATCATGAAACCCAAAGCAACCTTTCAAAGTGTTATCCTGTAAATTCCAGATTTGATGCGAAGTATGCATTAGACATCCCAATCAATTTTCAGAGTGTTCAACATGTGTGTGTGTGTGTGTGCTGCAGTTATCATAGCTTAAGTCCAAGCTAGCTTGGTTAGCTGAATATATATTATAAATAACAAAGATACACCAGGACTAGTCACTATGCTAAATATAGACACAATACTATAGTATAGAACAAAGAACTTTAATATAACTGTAAGATAGATTCCATGAAATGAGATGGAGGAGGGTATGTGGTTATGAGGGTATCCTTTGAAGCCTGGGATAGAAGTCAAGTAGCTTCTTGTAGGGAAGATGTGACTCTCCTAAAATATGATGTCCAAATCCTATCTGTAGGTGCAAAGAAACTTTTAAAGTACTCTCGTGTGGGATCCATGAAGTGTGTCACAATGGCCTAAGAAATTCACCAATGAATGTCTTATCTGGGTCAATTTTCTGATGGAAGCCTTGTGGTCAGTACCTTTAACAATTCTACTATCTCAGTTTATTTTTATTGCTAACAATGTTTTTTTGGTTATAATTTTTTGTTGTAAGAGAATTTTCTCAGCAAAATATAAATAACAAAGATACACCAGCACAAGGATCAATTTCAAACAAGAGTCAACACAAGAATTTGTTTTCCTTAGGGTTTACATCCTTTTGGTTTTTCTCCACAGAAAGGAACAAAATTTAAAGTTTAACTATTCAAGGATGCTCTACGGAGAAGAGTATGTGGATATGAGGGTATCCTTAGAAGCCTGGGATGGGAGTTGAGATGCACCATTATGAAAGTCACATTAACAGAGATCTATAGCCACATGTTCTTCATCTGAAATCACCATTGCCATACAGTCTTGACTCAACTTTCAAGCAACTCCAAGACCAACAAAAATCCATCTATGAGGGTGAGTTTAGAGTTGTACAAAATACAGATAAGGGGACCAACAGAAGCAAGTAAACACCAATTTTAGAGGCAATGAAACTTCAAATTAAGCCAAACTTTAAAGGGTAAAGGCACGTCCATAGCATTCATAATAGGAAAAAGCAAAAAACATCCAAGCATACAATTGAGAATAATTAAGCCCTGAGAAACCATAACGGATTGACCTAAACCAAGTGGACAACCTATCTTGCCAAGTCACTTAAATTAGGACAAGATATTAGACATTTGATCATTGATGCCACTTCAAATAGAGACTAAATAGTAAAATCTGATAGTTCATTTCCAATCAATGCATGCCATGAACAGACATTTGTCCATCGGGACTGACCTTCTTCACCAAAAGAATTTTTAAAATTTCACTTGGCCTTCATGTACTTGAACTTTTTGACAACACATCCCACTGTGGATAAATAGAAAAACACCATACTTATTGCTTCTTACAAAATTTGTGATAAGAAATAATTGAAATACATCAATGGTTTTGGAGAAAAAGGCAAATTCAACGGTTTGAACAACTGCATTTGATCATCCAACAAGGGCTCCGTCTATTCATATCCATGGCTTGATCTAACAAGCAATGTTGTTTGTTGTGGATTTTAAGTTTCTTGATTGATCAAAGACTTCTATGGAATAGGATCAAGATTCCAGGAGGCCTAAAAATGGAGTTTGGAGAAATGGAGAAAGTTTTCAAAAGTGTAGGCACATGCACTGATATATGCAGTCTGATTGAGTATGAAATTATGGTTGCAACCTGTGACTGCCCAACTAAATTTAGGAGAGATAGGGTTGCACAGAGGCTGCATCTAGATTTCTCAGGTGCTGTGAGTGTGATCCTGTTACTTCGACTGAAATCCATGATGCCATTATTGATAATGAGGATGACAAGGAGGGTATCAAGAGCTGCCATGATAAAGACAATGACAAGGTAAACAACAGTACTTGTGGGACAGATGGGAATAGGGTTATCAATTACAACTATGATGAGGCCTAAACACTCACCAAGGATATTGAGGATGAATCCCAATTTCTTATAGAGGTCTTTAGGATCAAAGACACTCTTGCAAACCCAGAAACACTACATGATCTGGGTTTCCATGTCATACATTAAATTCTGTGTAAATGTGACCTTCAATTTTAATTAGAAAGTCAGTTTGGAAATATCTAGAGCTTGTCAAGCAATGAAACCAAGGAGATCCAAAACTATGCCAAAGCTGCCAATGTCATATATCTAGATACAAGCAGCACATCAAAACATGAAATGAATTTTCAGTTCTGCTTCCTTACATTATGATGTGCCATATTCTCAGACCATCCACATAGGACTGAGACTTCAAATCATCAAAAATGGGAGAGGAAAGAATCCCAAACAAAACTTAGTTTTGTCATCTGAATCTCCGAGCTTGTGAAATTTCAGAGTTCTAGCCAATCTAGAATTGATTTTCCAATAGATCTAGCTCAACTAGAAACTATACAATGGAATCAGGCCAACACACTGGCTAGTTACTTCCTCCTCATCAGAGATTTTCAGAGTCTTGGGGCTGCCTCTTGACTACTTTACCTTACAATATGGTGTCACTATATTTGGTTAATCATCCACTGACGATGATGCTGTGACATTGGCCTACCATGAAACAGTTTAGGGCCCTGTTTAGGCAGGTCTTTCAATTACATTATTTGAACCGTATGCAACATGCTTCTTGGGTGCAAAAAGCATCACTATACCATTAGTTACGAAGTTCATGAGCTAATATCCACTTCATAATTTAACACTATTGCAGGAACAAATTTGAAAATAAAAATACATTCCAACAACATAATACAAACCATTTTCTATTCGTTGATATCCTGCTTGAAGATGCCTTTTTGCTGCTTCAAACTTCAATTTAACAGATGCATGTCTACATAATTTGATTTTTTTTCTACAAATACACAAAAGAAAATTTAAAAACATGTCTCTATATTACAAATAGCTCCAAATAAGCAATGTATACTTCCCTGCTACAGGTTCCATCCAACATAGCTAGCAGGTACATAAATTTTGCCTTGTATTTTTGACAAAAGATTGCAAAAATCAAGGAATGTTCTTTTGACCGTGGACTATCCATAAATTTATAATCCACAAATTCATCTTCAATTTAGCTTTTACATCCTAGTTTTCTTACAATGTCTCGATATCACTTACATTATGAAGTTATTGGAGGTCTCCTAAGGCCAACACTGGTATTTATATGACTTGAGATACTCATCCTATGGCCCTGGCAATCCTTGCCAGCTTGAATTTGAGCATTCCTTTTCAACCCCCCCCTCTCTTTGCCTGTTTCTTGCTTTCCACAAGGACTGCTATCCCTTGTCAGATTACTCTGGTAAGCTAATACGTTTACTTTATGGGGTCGTTCTACTGTATAATGTTTTTCATCAGCGTCATCATTATATTCTGCGTTCTTAGTCTTTTCAGTAACACGAAGATCTACATCGATTACAAAAAACAATGTCATTGATGATCACACGTCATAAATAATAACAAATAAAACTAGTGCCTTCAGTAGTAAAACAACATTACTTTAGACACAAAATAAAACATGTATTATGAAATCCAACAAAAAAAATATATTAAGAAAGCGGGCCAAGAATAACTTACTCCCATCATCATCCATGCCATCGAAGATCTTTATTTCCAAGCACATACAAAAAGCATAAAACTAGTCAGTCACAACAAGCTCAGAATCAGAGTATAGATACCAATTAGAACTTGCAATATGTATCAATTTCTTCCAAAGACAAACATATTCTCCTTTTATATTCATGCAAAATGATGTATATGAACAAATTTGTTTTTTTAAGAACAAAAGCCATTGTAGTAAAACATAGGACAAACTTCAGTAACTTCAACACATTACCATACATGCAATTGCTGCCACAATGACATTAACAACAGTCTTCCCCCATTCATCTTCAAGTTCTTTCCATCCACTGCAGTACACCACACATAAGCAATAAGAACTTTCAAGCCTTTTAGTGTTCATGGAGGTAGGTCCAAGTCATCTTAAATAAACCAGAACGAAAGCCATAAAAGCTATTTATTTCACTTGTGTTAGGATAAGTCCCCATAATGCAATATAAAGAAACTGCTACTATGACTAAAAACACATTTGTGCATAACCAAATGTTGGAATTCAGCATTAGATTATCCATGCTTCCAACATTGAACCAAGAGTTTTGGGCTTCAAATACCTTAGAATGCTTTTCACTATAGACTGAATTTCCTTTGAAGGTGGCAAAACTGGAAATATCGTAAGATTGGTGCATGCAATCATTGATAAATCTGCAAGAGAATGTAAATTCAAACTCAAAACTTTCATGGGCATACCTTGATGTGATTTCCATGTACTCTTGTGTAATAATGAAGCATGCTTATCCTTCATTCTTCCACCTTCATAGTGTTGTCCATTGGCCTAACATTGATGCTTTGAAGATTAATACAACCATCAACACCTTAAACATCAATTCATTGATGTAGCATACACTAATATTTCAACCAAGCAAACTTTAAAAGACAAACAAGACAATGTGTGTTGTTATGCATGGTATGGAATGGAGGTTTGCAAGGTAAGTGGCAGTAAAGTATGTGTAATGGAGGTATTTATCCAATCAACAAAGGGGTTTGCATAGCATTGTTTATGGAATTTGAAATTCAACCACCATATTTATGAAAGTATAATTGCATTAGAGGAATGTCGGTCTCATGTTAATAGGTTTCCTATGATGTACACATTGGAACCTAGTGCATAGACCATTTTTCTCTTCGCTTAGCTAAGTAGAGCTCATTTCCCTTTCTAAATAATCAATAAGTCTTTTCAAAGAAAATACAAAATAAACATAGTAGATCCTAAAAGGTGAAGATGCTCAAGTCATGCCAAAAATTGAAAGGAAATAAAAAATCTTTCCTTGATCATCAAACATATTAAAAAAATAATCATAATTATGGAGAACACATTGAGTGCCCACAAAATAACTAAAGGCATATATTAAGCCTAAGACCATATGTTTCTCAAATAAATGTCATGACAAAAATATGAAAAACAATTTTTTACTCTCATAATTATGGGAGAACACATTGAGTGCCCACAAAATAAACAAAGGCATATATTAAGCCTAAGACCATATGTTTCTCAAATAATGTCAAGGACAAAAATATGAAAAACAATTTTACTCAAAAGGTTCTTAACTTTAACCCAAACCCTGACTCAATGGAAATCAGATGAAGCAAATCATGCCACAAAAAATGGTTTAGTCAAACATCAAATGAGAACTAAAAGCATTCAAGGCTCCAACACATTTTTAACCAAAATAAACACAAAATTCCAAACTTGACAAATGCTCCAAAATGCAACAAACAAACAAACTATTAAAATTTTATCAACATATTAGAGAAAGACAACAAATAAATTTCATCTACTTGAATGAGCCCAATCTTCCTTAGCGGAAGTCTTGTTAAATCAGGTATCTACCCTTTAATAATAGGACACTATCTATGTGAAGAGATAGGTCCCATCTTCATCAATTCCAACTTCATTTCCTATCACACACAAGAGAGACAATGTAATAGTTAAATATCAAAAATCAATCTTAAAATAACTTACATCAAGAAAATGTGGCTCCAAAGTTGATGAAAACACAAAATATAAATTATAGAACCTATTTTTACCGAAATGCATCCTCAAATTGGCATATAGTAATCTTGCTATGATAAAGAATTTCCTCGACTCATTCAAAAAATAGAGGAAGAATGTATCACAAGAATCACATCATCCGTGCTATTCCATTCACTATTTCTTGTATCCACCAATGGAACACATATACCGAATAAGTGTTCCCTAGGCCCTCATGTATATTGGATTAGATCAAATGTTATGGGATATCAATTTCCCGCTTCATCTTGGTGCTCATTTTCATTCAACAAGACCCCTCTCCAGATGTAACTACTATACTTCCAATTATTATGTCCTGTATCAAGTTCATTAGAGAAACTTGTTATATTGTTTTCCCCTTCTATCACAATCTAATAGCCAAAGAGCTAGTGCTCTATCATATGGAAAATTGGAAATGTCATACTTCATTACATATAATCTTAAACATATCCATATGTTTATCAAGTTTGTTCCTCATCTTTGACTTCAAAATGATAGTGCACTAAACATACTCTCATCCTCCACTGATCCCAAAATCATGGTTTGACGCAAATCCTCTAATTTGAAATATTCGGATATTTCAAATTAGTGGATTTGTTTTCCTGTAAGTATTGGCTATCATCTAAAATAGTCCATAATCTTGTTATTGCACCATATTCTAGAGGGATCTCCAAGAAAACATCTCTCATTATCATTTTGTAGTGAAGGTGCTTTGTTGTTCACTCCTTGATTGATCTAAAATACCTTCAACTTGTTCTCCATGTATCTCGACCTTCTTGCAAGTGGTCCACTAAAGTATTTAATTTTGCCACAAAGTCATCTTTTAAAGTAGGTTGACATTTTAAATTGATCCAACACCATGGTACAGATCACATGGCCTCCAACAATTCATCCTGAGGGAATCGTTCTCTTATCTACGACGACAGTGACTTTGCAATTTCTACCAAGTTGCATCTCACTGAGATGACAACATTGTCGAATAGAATCTTGACACAAGGCGCTCTTCAGTGGTCCATCCTGTCTTATCAATATAATGAAAATGAAACAAATACCCATGCACTTCCATACATAATATCCCTTTTTCATCAAACTTCAAATAATTTTCAATATTTTCTATATCATCGATCTAGTCCAATTCCAAACCGGACCCTCAAGGAAGACTCGTATCAGAGGCCAAAATACACAATGAAAGGAATGCAAATTTTATTGCATTTGTGTATTCTCAGTAATATACATTGTGTGACTTTGAGACATTTTCATGGGGACATTCATTTCATCTAGTATAGGAAGAATTCCAACCAATGTTACTAATGTCTCTATGTCAGTTAGTTGAAAGAGAAGACCTTGAGCTTTATCTACACTAAAGCAATGTTCATACATCACCCCTACCAAGGACTGGTACTCACTAAATAATCTTTGAGCTGGTCCATTCAATGAGATCCATCTTGTACTCAACATCCTTTTATTGTGGGGCTTGTTTCCATTTGTAACAATCGTCAACAAATATTTAAACTCAAAACAACACCACGAAAATATGTATGTCTTAATAAGATATTCAACTTTTGAAACCATTGGAAACTTTCTTACTATTTTAGATGCAAGATTCATCCTATGAGACATGCAATGAATACTCAACATATATGGTGAAGTTGATAGTTGTAGTCTAACACAAGGCCATTCCTTGTCCTTGCATTACCAATGCTCCATCTTCTCCAACACATACCAACTTTTTTATGATCATTAAAGGATCCATACCACCACTCTCCTTCAAACTATTATTAACAAGTTCATAAACATTTTCAGCTGTAGAACTCTCCATCATTTTATGAACCCCAAGTAGATAAGAATGCCTAATATGGTCATTAACCATATAAATACTCATACAAATCCATGAAGTGTTATCAATAGTCGTAACCTCATCCAAACACAATGACACAAACCTAGCACTTGTAATCTCTCTTTCATATCATCCTTTCTACTTGAGTTGATACTTTTCCCATTCCCAACCACTCAAGTTAAAGACCAATGAGAAGATGGAAAGTTTGCATTTGAAGAAAGATAGATATTTCATGTAATCTAGATAATCTGTCATATGACGACCTTTAGATAAGATGTGAAATACAATGATTAATTGAATTGTCTTGATAACAAATTAGTTTCATTGTCTTTTCAATAGAGATGCTGCATGGTTCCCTCCAATCACCAAAGTTTTTCTTTACTTATTAAATATTCATTATATTCATCAACATATTTGATGTCGACACTCCTCCGAAGATTTCCATTTGACAATAGATTTCTCCTCACCATCTACAATTTTGTTTTCATACACATTCTACATGCTTCTCACTTGTATCTAACTTCATCTCTCGAAATGTCATTGGCATGCCAAGTTTCCAACCACATATATTGCATCTAACTTTGGTTTTTCTTTCTCATTTTTGAGGTAATAGATCAATAAATGGAAATTTTGAGACCCAACTGGTTGGAAGCCTCCTTATGTCCCATTGTTCCCTTTGTATTTCCATGAATTGGTTGTGTTCTTTCCAATGAAATATTTTCAACATTTGCACTGCCAATTTATGGTGAAAATGCATTTATCTCACCTTGATCACCAGAAAAACCTATTCCCCCATCTATTATTTGGATATTAGGATAAATTTAAACACTTCTTTTAGTGAAGAAGCTGTCTAAAAGAGCTTGAAGCATGAAGAGAATGTTGATCCTGGATTGAGGTCTTTGAAAGTATGGTGATAGATCATTTTGTCTTGATCTTTTCTTCCCAATCACCGCTGTTTGGACATCTCAATATTCCACAATTGAAATTTCAAATCGATATAGAAGCCAAAAGTGAAACCAGCATGAGAAATAATATAAAATTAGTAAAATTCCACCAAGTATAGAATATTCAATTTGAATGAAGTTACTCTAATACTTTCTCCCAAAATTCTCCTCACATTGTGATATGCTTCAAAACCTAGAAATACTGCAAAGCTTAAAGGATATAATGAAAATAGCAAATCCATTAATATGGTGATGGTAGTAAGCTCTATAATCCAGATGGTTTGTGGAAGCATGAAATAAAATGTTACAAGTGTAATGAAAAGAAGAATGGTGGAAACTAGAGGTTCCCTTCAAATACTCGAACAATGACAATAAGAAAGAAGATCAAACATTAGGATACCACCCCAATATTCAAAACCATTGAGATTGAGAATTCAATGGGTGGATAAGTGGTTTAGATGGTATAATTATCTTACATTAGGGTTTGGGGCTTTTGGTCCTTGGACCACCCAATAACATTTTCAAAATTGGTCAAAAAAGGCATTAGCATGTTGGAGTTTCCTAGGAAGATTGTGTCCACTAATTACCATTTCATTGTGAATAATAGAAAGAAGCACCATTCAATCCACCTATAAATTTGCGGCTGGCTATTTCAGTTATAGGTTGATATTGTTTTGATGTGCTCGCTTAACCATCGACAATATCACTATTGTCACCCGCAACCATAGGTCAGTTTCACCCTCCGAAAGCAATCTTTAACCTTGACAGAGAATCACTATGGAAGCAAACCCTAATCTAGATAGACAAACAAAGGGTAACACACATTTACCCAAGGATAGCACACCAAAAAATAGTTGATCAGATATTCCAAACCCCAACCAAGAGATAGTCCAAGACAAACGTGCTGGATCTCATATCGCAAAGAACTGCAATGGCGCCTCTCCTCCAAACCCCATGCACAAAATTCAGGGTAATCTAGCGCATGCTGCTCGCGGAATTTGAGATTGCCCGCGAATAAAGAATCACTCAGATTTATAGGCACCGCCAATCGGGCTCTACCGACTTCTCATTCTCGGGTACCACCGTTCAATATATTATTTTCCGGGTCAATTTCTTCTGAGGCTACTGAACTCCAATACAAGTTATCTCTTGAGTCAATAAGTCTCTAGGTTATTATTAGCCAACCTATTAAGAAGTTTCTTCTTGCTTCCCGTATCCTATTCTCGTCCGCTTTACACGTGGAGGTAAATACCCAACTACCATAATATCAACATGGGACTTGATAATCCCACTAGGGATGCTCATAGTTGAATATATCTTATAGATTAAAAGCTGTATTGAAATGTCAATGACATTTTCAATTCCTCCGATATTTTCTTCACAAAATTTCACGACACATCCGACACAATAAAAGTGTTCTTTATTAATTTTCATTCTAGAAATTGGCAAAGTGTCGTGGTCATGGAATGTGTCAACCCCGCCGAAGCACTCGCGGGAAAAAGTATGTGAAACCGGATAAAATCTTCTATTAAACCATTTCTCGAACCTTAAAATCTTATTTAAGTAGCCAAATATTAAGATGATATACACACCTTAATATCATATTAATATTTCACATATCATGATGATATTAATCATGATACACACCTTGTCTACATCAGATTATACCAAGCTCTAGGGTCAGTGATATCGCTTATATTGACTATCATGATATAATATTAAGATTATATGGTGGCAACTATTATTCTATCATGATATACAAACCTTAATATCATCTTAATATTTCTTCATGATTAATAATATCTAGGTGCCTTATCACATGATATTAAGATTATATGGTGTCGTTCCTATTATTCTATCGTGATATACACACCTTAATATCATCTTTATATTTCATCATGATATCCATGATGATATATTAATCATGATACACACCTAGTCTACAACAGATTATAGTCTAAGCTCCAGTGTCATGATATCACATCTTAATTCATCTTAATCTCACATCAGATTATAATCATGAAATAGTTGATATCATCTAAGCTCCGTGGTCATGATATCCATAGACCGATTATGGTGTCTTGCCACAATAGTCTCTTTATTTCTTTTAATACTTCAACAGGTCAAAATTTTCGCCTTTAGTAACTTAATGTGAATCACTTAGTATATCTTGGCATCTTATGCATCTTATTTATTGGTTGTATTTTCATATTTATGTAGCAAAGTGTTTATTTGATGTTGTTGTTGTTTTACAAGTTTAAAAAATTGAAAAAAATGAGTGTTTTTGTATTTTTTTGAGGTCTTGCGACATTTTCCACCGATGTCGCCAAGAAGTTACACTCCAGACCCTTGCCAACACTTTCCCCGATAGGACATATACAACATTGGGGATACTCCCTTGCACTGGAGGAGAGTTGGCCTAAAGTGAAGAGGATAGGTTACTGAGGTGATAGTGGTGATCGTCCTAACAGTTGCCGCTTGAGTTGTATCTTGTGGATTAGGGATTTTATCATTAAGTACAATTTAGGAGGCAACATTTTGGCATCGTTTCCAGGGATAAATCCCATTCACCTAGAAATTTGAAAACTATGCTTCATGATACATTTGTGAGAGTGTTGTATTGAAGACGTTTCTTCACATGGTGACTCCATGAAGGGACAAAGCCTTTGTTCGTTACAGATTTTGAAGACATTGTTGGGTGTAAAGGTGAGCACATCCATCAAGTTGAAGGCTCTTGAAGAAAGACTCATCTTAGTGACTCCACCTTGGTATTGGTATAAGTTATGATCATTGTTCATCTCATATTTTTATTTTCATCCTTATATTGAAGACATAGAAGCCGATTGGTATGATCCTTTTAATTTTTCAAATATCTCGGGGTTTCCTCATAAGAACCCATATATAGTTGCAAGGTCAATCCTAAGTTTTTGTGTACGTGATGATTCAGTCATATTACACATGTCATCTTTCATTGAGTTCAGTTTAAGCGTTGGCATCGCTCATGAAGATGATATGATGATTTTTTTTTCATGAAGTGTCAAAAGGGATGCAAGGTGATGGTTTGAAAATATTAGCAAAGGAGAAATATAATCTTTTGCAGGTTTTGTTGAAGCATTTTGTAGACAATGGAGTTATGTGGATTGTGAGCAGTGGCTAGCATTGTGGAAAGATTCGAGGAAATATATGGTGCACGAAACCCTATTGAAGAAAATCCAAACCCTCTTCTTAAAAATGATCAAGCCACTATTGAAGAGGATGCCCCAGATTTAGATCCAGATCCAGATTGGCTTTCAGCCTCAAGTTCTAGCAGTCTTACAGACAATTTAGCATGTGGGTAGGCCAATATAGTCTCTATTACCAATCGATTTGTCTTACTGAATATGCAAGGTTGACAATAGAGAAAATCGATGGGCAACTCGGAAAATAGACCACTGTCACCTCAATCTATCTTCCCACACTTCAGGGTGAATGTGGCTCACCTCTAGGGGGTCTTCCCAAGAAAATTTTTGTTCTTGCTTCAACACTTTATAACCATAACCAGATTCAAACTTTCTAAAAATTCTATGTTCCAAGCGAAGATTGATTTAGCTCTCCTTCAAGAATTCTTGGATTCAGGTTACAAAATGTCGAGTGTAATTGGCTGCTATGAATAATCTGTGAATACTGGCCTGACTATAAATGGATATGCAACAATGTTTCTGGCTTGTAATGTTCCCCTTATCACCATACTGTCAATTATACTATTGCTGGGCATCAATTATATGATTACAAGGGAGAGCTCCAAAAATAAGAAGTCAAATATTCATGTAGAGATATGCCGATTATAATCTTGTTAAAAAATAATTGATATGATAGACGATGCAACAACACAAAATACAACTTGCTTGAACTCAAATAAGGCACCCAACCCAAAATTTGAGAACATATCTGGATAGAGATCCTCTATTTGTATGTGTGTACATGAAGATAGAAAACCCTGTTCTTGAGGGAACTAAAACCTGTTTGTAGAGATATGGTTTGAAGGGTTCGTTTCAGCTTATATAAACAATAGAAGACTGCCTTCATTAATACAACAATCCTCAAGCAATAATTCCTCGTGAAAAATCAAAGTTCTGTGCCATATGATGCAAACTTCCAGAAAAGAAAACAAATTTTTTTTGGACTTGCACTCAAGGTCCTCAAATCAACATACAAACTCAGCCTTGAGGGTATTTTTTTGTGTCTCAAAGTATATCAGCTTCAAGCTTTATTATAGCCCTCTATTTGAAATATTATTCAATGCATATTTTTCCATGAACAAGGGTACAAGTATCAAGGTTGTACGAGCTCAGTATAAGGAGTGTTGCAACAGTCTTTCCAAGCACTTGTAAGGAATAAATAAACAAAAAATAAGGAGGCTGATAAATCATCTTCATCATGCACAAACAGGGTTGATAAATCACCCCTATAAAAGCTATTACACAGACAATGAATTTGTTCATTTATGCATTTAATCAAACAGTCGTCATGAAAGCTTGTATAAGCCCGCCCTCTTAAATTCTGGATTCAAAATGAATCAGTTTTAGGTGTTGTAGATTCATCCTCTTAGACTCTTACCATGCTAGAGGATATGTGCACTTCCCAAGGAATTTTTGTGGCATGACAAGACTGTAATAGGGGTCTCTATTTCAAGTTTGGTTGAACATGATTATGCATAGCAGGATGAACAAGAATCAGTCCAGGCAAGTATAAATTAATTGATAGACCACCCTAACCTCTAAGCCAATACACAAGCAGAGATGATATTGGGCGAAATTCTAAGAATGTTTGCAAGATGCTTTGAGTTCTCCCCTTCAAACTTTCTGGTTATCCTACAGGATATTACCCATTTCAGACTTAGAACAACCAGAGTTATGAATTTTTATCATAACTCATATATAATTTTGGCATTTTCAGGGTTTCCAACAGTTAATCGGTAACATTGATGCAAGTCTACTGTTCTCAAGTTCGATCCCTGTCTCATCCAACATAATTGTGCACCCTAGGAGTGAGTTAGCCCTTTCTAGAGGTATGGAATTGTGAGTGGAGGGCATCCCTATCCAAAACAGATCTGAGTCAAATATTCATTAAAATCTCCAGATCTGTTCCTTGCGAAAGTTTAGTTAAAACGACAAATGGGATGGCTATAGAAGTGAGTTCCAGTGCCTTCTTTGGGTTCATTGGGCTATGGGGTCAATTGGGACACTCCCATGAATCTATTTTGGTTCAAAATCACAGTATGTAGATCTGAAACCCTACAATCCTTGCTGCCTTAAGGTTCTGAAATGTTTCTGAAGGTTACAGAAGTAGATAACCTTCAGTCTAGCATGAAATCTTGAATTTGTCCAAGAAATTCCTCTTTAGATCTGCAACCAAGCTTTGAGAAACAGACTGTTGCAAGAATTTTTTAATGAGAACGTTGTGTTGCCCAACTCATGTTAGAAAATGAAACATATCCATAGCCAGCTCTCAGCAAGAGTTGGAGCAAAAAATACCCTGAGTATGCACCTCCGTCAACCATCCATGAGACAAAAAAATGAAACCAAAACAAAGCATATAGATTTTGGTGGTGTTGTAATCGAGTTCAAAGGAATGGTATCTTTGGGATGCAAGATGGATAAAGAAATAAAAATATAGTTATGCAGACTTCATGAAGGATCTAAGATACCTACCATCCCCACATGAGGAAGGTTAGTAACCTACTCAAACCTAAATAATTTTTTTATAAAAAATGAAGTTGCAGGGAACCACAAGCTTTTGACAACAATTCAAGCAACCCATGTGTGGCTATATTGAAAATGCAATGCTCACCTTCTTCATGGAACTAGAAATGGAATTGGCCTTTTTCCACATTGTCCCTTCAAAATGTTGCTCATCCACCAACTCATCTTGCTCTGTTTCTCTACAATTTTTATGTGTCGACATCATAATGAGCATCACTAATTGAATATGGACATAGTTTCTACTACAGGTGTCCTAGTCATGTTGTTAAGTGATTAATGCCTTTTTCTAACAAGGGTATTCAAGATCAAAGATTTGGAAATACTCCTTGATATTTGGTGTAGAATATGTCAATGGGTAATATGTAAATTGTTGTAAACAAGGGAACTACTAGTTATTGATGTCCAGAATTGACCAAAATTTAAACTGTAAACTGTTGTAAACAAATTTTATTGATCTCCAGAATTGACCAAAAAGATGAAAATGGTGTTCGTAAACTCCAAGACCTAGTATTCAAATTACAACAAATGGAGTTATATATCTGAAAGAAAATGGTGATGCCAAAACATGTTGGGGACTACTTGAAGGGAAACCGCCTTTTGATGTATGATGCATCTAAAAAATGTTTGAGAAATTGGTAGAATCAATTGGATCATTGAACTGTCAAGTGTATATTTCTCAAAAGTGTAATGATGAGTTGAAGTGAAGCATGTAT
>SNQJ01S0076878.1:0-10585 GCA_010110895.2 Picea sitchensis | reverse complement strand
CCCAGAGAAAAAGGTATGATGTGTAGTACCAATAGGAGGATGAAAATGGGTATACAAAATAAACTACAAGTTAATGGATCACTGGATAATCATGAAGAAATATTGGTATCCAAGGGCTAAGCAAAGAAACAAGAAATCAACTAGGATGAAACCTTCATGCCATTAAACAATTTAAATGCTATTCGAATTGTGTTATCTCTTATATTATAGTTTTGATGAAAATTACACCGGATGGATGTAAAAAGACATTCACTAACTTATATGTTTAGCAAATAGAAAATCAGTAAGCACCTCTCTAAAGCCGTGGCTACACCACTTGTTTGATGGAAACATAGAGAATCAAAATCCAGATATGCGAGTTTGCTAGTGTGGTTGAGCCTCAATGCCGAGCCACGAGCGGGGTCCTCTTTTGTTGGATGGCTAACAAAATATGGTCACTGGTGCCTGGGCTGAACCTGGGAGTAACCCATTACCCAACAGAAGAATGTCGAAGAGTAAAATACTAAAACCGTAAACCTCAAGGCCCAAAGGGGAAATAAGAGGTAGCAGAAGAATGTCGAAGGGTAAAACTGTAATTTGTAAACCTCTGTTCCGTCAAGGCCCAAAGGGGAAATTCAAATAAGCACAAATATGTAAACTGGGGAATGCATTTCAGATCCCATATAATTTATACCATGTGGGAGGGCCAAAAATCTCCATGTTCTTTGGAAATTGGGCAAAGGGAAGATTGAAATCGGGCAAAGGGAAGATTGTAGCTGCCCAGTGCCCACTACCTATACCACAAAATCGGGGCGAAACTAAACCATAAACCCCGATTTTACCAAATGGCAGGGCGAAGAAGCTATCATAAATTCCCATACTTCTAGAAATTTGGCTAATGGAAGCTTGTCCCTCAAAATTTCAGGGGCTAAATATAATTTGTTTTCCTCTATCTCTCCTAAAAACATGGGCTAACCCTGTACACAATTTCCCCCCTAAAATAAATTACGGGCTAATGATATAAGTTTAAAAAATTCTCTCTAATACAAAAAAATTGCCCAATAAAAAATTGGAGGCCCCTTAATTTCGCCCATGAGTGAAATTTTGCCCCTAAAATCATCTATGCTCCCAAAGTTCGTTGGGGTTGAGATAGATGGGCGGAAACATTCTATTGGAATACTGACATATATTCGATGATGAGCATTAGCGTTGGATTTCTGATGGATGGATAATAAAGTTAAAAAAAATAATCAAATTGTCGTTGTACATTGAAATCCATGCTTATGATGCATTGAACACATGGAGCAGGTAGATCTGTTAGATTAAGAAGTTGAAGAGGTTGAGCCAGATGTAGATGACAATGTTCTCAGTATTTGATGATATAGACAATTAGGATTGGGGTTTATATTATTGCATAAAACCCTAATTCAAGTTTGTTAGAGCCTCCACATCTAGAAATGCACACTTACACTTAATGATCCGTATTATTTTCGGCACGAAATGAGAGTGGAGATATAATAAAGAAATGTACAGAGATATCTCATATATCCAATAATATAACAGAAATATATCATAGAGGCAACCATAAACATAGAGATATAGTAATACAAGATTTCTATTAATGTGTGAAATGTACAGAATTGTAAAAATACAAAGTGAAAGACTCGCTAGAATGGTGGCAGCTTATCTCTGAGAAGAGATGTGACGACTACTCGCATTCACAAGAAGATGAGTACAATGAATCTCTGAAGGGATTTTTACAATAAAGAGAATTCCAAAACCCTAGACATCCAAATACCTAACCCCGAGAGATGAAGCGCCGAAATTCATGTGGGCGTTGTTGGGGTAAGTTAGTACATTAACTTCCCGGGGTCGTAACTTTTGCATACGATCTCTGTTTAGGGCGCACGATAGCTTGTTGGAAAGGCATCGACTAGGAGATTCATTTAGAGGGATCAATCAAAGACTTCATATATCATTAAGGTGTCTAATCATGAAATTTTTTTGTTTAGGCCCTCAAACTGTCCCCAGAAGTTAAAAACTGCTAAAAATAGTAAATTGCCAAAATTTCCAGATAACTGTTTTGAGCTAGTTGGAAAAGGTGGGTGGCCATCGATATCCACCTGGATCAATACTCCATCCTTAGGAAGCAATGGTATCCATTGCATTAAGTTCCCGGGGGAGAGGGAAAAACGTTTGCTGAATCTACATCTTGATGAGTTGCTTGTCTTGTTAAAGAAGTTGCGCTGCTTAGCTTTTTGAAGGCTGTCATGAACCTATGGCTGGAAGGGTTGGACCTTTTTAACTAGAGATGAATATGTGCAGAATAAATCCTTGCACTTTGCTTCAATATTGTCGACCTGTTTTTGTTGGACAAAAGGTGCTTGGACTGAGGCTGCAGTGGTTGCATTATTCTTCTGTTCACCTTTTGATCAGATTGTGAAGAAGCTGAATTTTGTAGTATGAGATACTACCTTGCGACAATATTTAGGTGGGAAAATAGTTGGAACTACCTCTGGCATCTTGTAGACATGACCCCCCAGAATAATAATGACACTACGGGGTCGAGACTCATAGATAGCATGGCGCTTCCACATATATGGCTAGCCCAAGAGAACATCACATACATCTAGCGAGGAAACATCACATAATACCTAATCCTTGAAGGGCTGGATGCCATATGAAAATCTACACTGCTGGCTGACACGACGATCACGTCCCTAATGAAGCCACCCGATGTTGTATGGTTGCAGGTGTGGTGTTGTTGACATCCCCAACTGTTTGACGACCTCTGCTGAGATGAGATTCTTCTGGCTTCTGCTATAAACAATAAAATGCAGCGGGGTCCCTTTCACCTGACACCCACATCTATGAATGAAAAAGGTGCTCCCCCTCTTCAGGATCTGTTGGTTCTTCTGGTTGAATTGTTGCGGTCATGACAATAACAGGGGTTTGCATCGATGATATGTCTTCTACTAGTATTTTCTGAATCGGATTCTGAATCAGGGTTCAACTCCTTGTCTTTGATCTTGACCACCAATGATTGTTTTGAGTGACATTCATTAGTGTTGTGCCAGTGGATTTTGTGGAAATCACACCACTTTCCAGTGTCCTTCTTCGTCTTCCCATGACCCTTCTTGTCCTGTGGCTTAGAATGGTTTTCGAGAGGTTGTTTGTTAGGGCCGTCTTTATCATACTTTTGTTTTTGCGGATTTGCAGACCCGAACTCTCGCTTGTTCTGGTGCTTAAATTTCTGTTCAGTTTTAACATCATATCAATAAGCAACACCCAGTGAAGATATGTACAGAAAATCCATTTCGGTTTGGATGTATCTGTGTAGAGCCCCACGGTATTTCAGAACCAAATGTCACTCAAAGTCTTTGATACCCAACTTGGTGCGTAGGGTATGGAAGGTATTGGTGAAATCCGACACTGCTGGGCCCATTTCTTTCCACAATGTGGCCCATCTCATGTACTGGTCCTCATAGTTGCCAACATGGTAATATTGTTCCTTGACCACATCCACAAAAAAATACCAAGTGGGATCGACCCCATATATTGCAGACTCCTTTGTGGAACTTTTCTCCCAGTAAGTTTCCCACCAATGTTTGACATGGGGAAGAGCCTTAAGGAGTGCGAAGGTGATATTTTCCCTATCGGAGAAATTATAAACAGAGAAATAACCTTCTAGCAAATTTAACCATTTTTCTAGGGCATCTGCATCTATCTGTCCTTCAAATACAAGAATATCAAAATTAATTTGTACCTTGAAAGGCGAAGTGCCTCCAAAGTGGTCGCTTGATGAATACGCGTCGGTTTTTATTGGCAGGCGTTGAAGGATGTGGGAAATATTCTCCATTATTTCGTCCCTCTGTCCCTCTGTCGCGTAAGAGTTTGTTCAAGCAACAAATTAATAGAATCTTATGCTCTATCATTTTTCTTTTCTTCCACCATGGAGGGTTTCTTGGGCGTGCGAGAGAAATTGTCCTCAAGAGAGACAAGATCAAGACCCAACTTTCTCTACTCGGACCTCGTCGGGGACATGCACTAAAAAACGATCAAGAGAAGCTTGCTCTGATACCACTGATCTACATTATTTTCGACACGAAATGAGAGCGGAGATATAATAAAGAAATGTATAGAGATATCTCATATATCCAATAATAATAAAAAAATATATCAGAGATGAAACCATAAACACAAATATACAGTAATACATGATTTCTATTAATGTGTGAAATGTACAGAACTGTAAAAATACAGAGTGAAAGACTCGCTATAATGGTGGCAGCTTATCTCTGAGAAGAGATGTGATGGCTACTCGCATTCGCAAAGAGATGAGTACAATGAGGCTCTGAAGGAATTTTTACAATAAAGATGAATTCCAAAACCCTAGACATCCAAATACCTAACCCTGGGAGATGAAGCGCCAAAATTCATGTGGGCCCCGTTGGGGTAAGTTAGTACATTAACTTCTCGTGGTTGTAACTTTTGCATACAATATCCGTTTAGGGCGCACGATAACTCGTTGGAAAGGTATCGACGCAGAGATTTATTTAGGGGGCTCAATCAAAGCCTTCATCTATCATTGAGGTGCCTGATTGTGAAAGAACATAGTTTAGGCCCTCAAACTGGCCTCCGAAGTTAAAAACTGCTAAAAATAGTAAATTGTCAAAATTGTCAGAAAACTGTTTTGAGCCAGTTGGAAAAGGTGGGTGGCCACTGATATCCACCTGGATCACTTAAGAAATACATGTTTTTCTTTTAAATTGTAATTTCTTCCCTTGTGCAAAATGCACGCCAAACTTCACAAAAATGCACGCCCATGTATTAACACACCTGCCATTTGAGTGATTCAAGTTTACGAGGGTGTCTTAAATAATTTTACACATGTATACATATTTATATTTTCATTTGCAACATATTTAAATTGGCTGCTATGTAAAAACGACAAAACCTACCTTATAAATTGAGAGACCAAAACAATAGAAAGTGACATAATGGAAATGCACGCCCATGCTTCTATATAGCTCCAAATTTAGTGATATAAGTTTTGGGGTGAATTTAATAACATCATAAAATATATATATCATTCATAGTGCATTTTCAAATGAACAATGATTTCTACATTGAACCAAGATTCAATACATTTTGTAAAATGGAGGGTAAAACCATCTTACTGTAAAATGCAAACCTAAGACTCACATGACCTCCAAATTGAGTGGTTCAAATTGTGGAGTTTGGATTTTGTAATTTTAAATATATTCATACTTTAATTGCGTATTTTGAAACCCAAAACCCTTTGTTGTGCAGAAAGGCTAAAAGTTTCCTTGTAATTGCAAAAAAATGCATGAAAACAGGGCATGACGAAAAATGCATGCCCTAGGAAGAAAAATCCATGTATGGTTTTGGTAATTTACAAGTTACAAGCTACATGATTGTGGATTTGTTTTAAACCCTAAAGAATGTATACTAGGGTGATTTGTGCCCAAAATTCAATAAAGGGTTGAAATATACACGAATCTTTGACAACTATGCAAACACACAAACTAAAATGGCAAAATGAGTACTAACTACTTGTTTCCATGAGCTCAATGAGTCATGAGCTTGTACAAACACATCACACATAGGCTATTTTTTAGTTTCATTTCCATTGTGAAGACCTACATAAATCATCAGAGAATAAAAGGTTATATGACTGAATAATAATTCAATAAACAAATAGACATATCAACATGTACGAGACTCTAGAAATATTAAAATGGAATACCTGAATGAGTTTTTCTTGGTTTCGAGAATAATTTATTCTCTACTGAACATGGCCAACCATATGAAGGTGGAAGTTCATTTGTCCCCTTCCCCCCCTCGCATCACTCTCAATTCCCCATACCCGATCTATCTACTGGAAAATAATTGAAAGTGACATAGTACGGTTCATGCATAGAAAGTAGAAAAACAAAATTTAAAGGTAAATGAAATAAAAAATGTGTGTGAAGATAAGTGGTTTTGTACATACAAAACATATAACATTCATCCATAAGAAGGTAGCAACAAATAGTATATATTAATGAATTTTATCATCAAATTATGTTTCCATTATACATGTTTCTCATAATGTATACATTCACTTCTTTTTATGTTTCTTAGTTTTTAGATATTTGTTGATTGGCTCATTTATTTCTTGATTCGCTTCAATTATAACAAAGTTATCAACTTAAGAGAACTGTGACCTTAAAACGAGAACTTTGGCCAAAAAAACTCATATTTTGCATAAAAAACACCAAAATAAACCTTAGAATCAAATAGTGGTGCAACCGGTAGCACCACGTTTTTTGGAGGTGGCTAAAATTGCGACTGTTTAGAAATCATTGAAATTGTTTCCTTGAAAATACGACAAAAACCTTAAAAAAGAGGGTCAATTTTAAGGTTTTTGTTGTCTTTTGAAGGCAGTGATTTCAATGATTTAAAAAAAGTCACAATTTTAGCCACCTCCAAAAAAATTGGTGCTACTGGTAGGACCAACTTTATTTTCAGAGTTAAAACTATGGCTTGATTGGAACTGTGGCCTTGATAATAGATACCATTGCTACGAAAAACCTTGAAACCGACTACTAAATCAAAAGTGGAGTTAGGTGAAAATTAATTAATTAAATTTTTAATAAATTTACATTAAAAAAAATCTCTCTGCACTCTGGGTGCCTATGGAATGTAATTCTTTATTTAGTCAAATCAAATTTATGACTTTTTTTTAGGGAAACAAGTACACAAAAAAAATTAATCGAAAAAATAATCAATATATATATTTGTAATAATATTGTAAGTTTTTGATTTTAATTTTTTTTTACCTCTACATTTTGCAGTGGACTATAGCTATCAGTTGATTGCATTAATCTTTAATTTGGAGATTAGAAAATAAGATAGAGTAGATATATTAATCAAATAACAATTGCTTAGAGCACCAAGAGTAGCTAGGTGCTCTGCAACTTAGTATGGGAGATGTTGTCAGATAATGTTATGTTACATTATGTGATAACAAGAAACGAACTAAAAAATAAATAACTATGTATACATACATATGTGTACATGACATCACATGACATCATTTAAAAAAATAAACACTCTTAAACTCGGATCTATAGGGTGCATTTGTTTTTATCATTTAATATGAAGGAATTAATACATGACATGGACGTAAATGATTAAAAAGATTAAAAATTAAGAAATATGGTCCCTCTCAGTTCTCGATAGATCCTGGTTTAAGATGGATCTACGTAATCTCTCTTGCATGTCATTATTATGATCAAATTATAATGAAATATGTGGAATATGCAATGTTATTACTCACCTTCTTCATCATTGAGAATGGATACTTTGTTATTATTCAACTTAATAATGATGTAAATTTCCTAATATATTGTTTAGTTTATGAGAGTTAATTTCTCATATTTAGTAAATTTCAAAGTATCAAATTCATTTTTAAAACATATACATAATAACGATGATCTAAAATTATCATTCACTGAAATAAATAAGCATAAATCCATTTTATCTTTATATTTATTATAAAGAGAAAGAGATAAAATCTATTGATTGCAACTTGATAAATTTAATCCCTTAATTCATAATAAATCCAAAATTAAAATAAATATACAATAATATAAAAACTTATAGTAAACCTTTAAATAGAACAATAAAAATATATATCATCGTTATCCTAATCGAATCCTTAATAAAGTATTGAATTACTAAGAATTCCTATTGAATCTTTAGTTGGATTTCTCTACTCAACTAGATGAGTAAAAGTTTGTACCCAACTATTGTTAAAATAATTAGTGAAATGTTGAATGGTTCTCTAAATTAGAACATTAACCATTCAATAACCATCATAAAGGGAAATATTGCACATGTACGAATTTAAACCTTTATCTTTAATGATTGGTAAGTTTTTTGGGACTTATAAAATGTTCATATATTATTAGTGATTAATTTCAAGACACATTGAGTGATTAACATTATATTATAAATTAATATAGGTGCACGTAAATAATAACAACAAATTCAAGCATCCATGGAAATTTCAACTATAAGAATAGCCAATATATGTACAACCATGATGTATAGGTATGTATCCAACAAAAAGAAATCACTCATAGCCAATATATGTACAACCATGCTGTATAGGTATGTATCCAACAAAAAGAAATCACTCAAATTTGATTTGATTTCATATGTATATATGTAGTAAAAGTATATCATCTTATTTTAAATATATATAAATATTAACTAAAGCCATTGACTTCAATGGTGAATTATTTAATATAATTTCCTATTAATAAGGACAACAAAGACAACAAATGCAAGTATGTCAAGAAATAATAATTTAAACCATAAGAATATCTAGTAATAATAAATCACTTATTTGATATGTATATATAAATGTATATGTTACAATCACGTATATGTACGTAAAAATGATAGTATATGAATGAGGAAGTCATGACAACTCACGGGAAAATGTGAGGAATCTACTCCTCTGCCAAATTGGAGAGAGGTAACTGCATAATGGATGCAAAGCATGCCGTATCATTTGCTTTGCATATGTAATTCTAAACATTGATTTGATCATGAAGAGAGAGTATTAGGACTGTTCAAGAGTGCCACCCTACTAGAGATAAGAAATCTGAAGAGGTCGTTGGTTCTATGGTTGATGTGGGCGAGAGTGTTTTCCAACTCCGTGGTCAACACACAGGGTCTTCACTCAGTGAACCTGTGACATAACACCTATGCTTATGGGATATTAAAGAATATCCCTAATTTCATTAGATATTGATAAATACCCCCAAAATCCTTGTTTTTAACCCCCCTCCCAATACATATTTCCAATAAAAAAACACTGTTTTTTACTACATAACCTTTATTATTCCCCCCAATACCTATAAACCCTCGATACCCCACATCCCCACCCCCAATGCCTACAATATATTGACCTTTTTTTTTCACAATTAAAAACACCCCTTTACGAATGAACATGATAAGATATTGGTCAATAAGGTGAAGCCCCCGTGGGTCAATATGTTAACGGCATGGATGGAGTCCCTGAGTTCATATTGCATGTTGGAGGACGACTTAGATGTCTTGTTCATGATGTATCTGTACAGTAAATTGTTGAGGCTTCTAAGTGTAATATATGTTGCATTCAACTCATGCAAGAGAAGCTTGAATGATGATGATCTCTTTCTCTGCATCTCCATAGCTTCCTTTATCTTGTGTTGCATCATGTTGGTCATGTTGTTGATGTCTATGAGAGGAGGAAGAGGGATGAGACTGATCCTATTCTTCTTTTTAAGAATTTCTGCACTTAGCATAAAGGATCGACATGGTGTCTGGGCGCACGTGGTGGGGAGGGGAGATGTTGGGAATCGCCCCCCACCCTCATTACATTAAAAATTTAATGTAATGGGAGTGGGAGGTGATGCTCGACGTTGCCCCTCCCCACCACGCACGCCCACATAGTAAATGGGGTGGGGAGTGATGCTCGACATCGTCCCTCCCCACCACGCATGCCCACACAACCTGAGCAAATTTTTAATGTAATGGGGGTGGGGGGTGATGCCCAACATTGCCCCTCCCCACCACACACACCCACACAACCCGAGGTTTTAATGTAATGGGGGTGGGGGAAAATGCCCGACATTTCTCCTCCCCACCATAGTCGTCGAGGCACGTGGATGGTCATTGATTAAAATGAAATGTATGCCAGGGAAATCATTACAAGACATAACATGCAGGTAGAAATCTTCAAGAGAGATAAATATACTGAAATTATACCAGATGAGGATATGGACATATTTATGAAGGCAACATAGTGCTCTTTATTATAGACAACATTTATAATCTTAGAGTGATCTATGTCAGCTATGATTTTATAGTTCTGTCATGATTTTCAAGGTTAAGTGAAGGCGTTGGAATTAGCTGGAATGTAAGGTTTCTTCAAACAATGGTTCATCATGCTTAGCGTCCCATTCTCTCCTTTCTAAAATGATCATAATACTCTCTCTCCATGACCTGTATAAGATTACGTACGGTTCATGGAAGCCACAAGCAGAAGATCCAACTCCAACTATTATAAAGGATACTTGCACAACATTTAAGCCTCCTAGACATATCTGCTATTAACTGACCATGATAAAGATCATTTATCTGAAGCAAGAGAAAGGTGCTAGAGTGTCAAAGGATATTCGCAGCTTATGGACGTCTTCAAGCCGTTTTCTAGCCAACTAAACCTATAGAAGTTACAACCCTTACCCACTAGAAGATTATGATATTTGATCACTTAGAAATCGTGAACTCGACAAGGGCGTAGATGATATGGTCGATGAAGTGTGAATTCACTGAGAAAATATATTATTGTTTTTAGAGCCACTTCTAAGAACTGATTCAAGGTTTCAGGATGAAGACTTGCGGTTTTTATTTAATGCTCCGGGACATTTATATTGTTGAAAAATAAGCCACGTATATACTTGGAAATGCACCTAGGTCCACGTAGCTTTACAAGAAGGATGATCATGGTAGTATTAAACTTTATTCAAATTCCTAGTGTTAGATG
>SNQJ01S0076876.1:36665-50504 GCA_010110895.2 Picea sitchensis | reverse complement strand
ATGTTAATGATTTTGGTTATCACTTATGAGAATATGAAAATCATATAATCATTAGGAGTAAATATGTGATATTCAATGAAAAGGTCATTTGCAAATATCAGTTGGAGGGAAAGAAATAAGAAAAGGAAAACAAAGAATACACAGTGCTTGATGAGATCACTGAAAAATAAACTCCAAAGGTACCATAAAATCAAATTGTACAAAAACATGAGAAACATGTAGCTCAAACCCATTCAAGTGTTGTCAGAAGATCTACCAGGTTAACTAGACCCTCTGAACAATACTCTCCTTCATTTTATTATTTCTTGTTGACCAATTCTGGTGAACCAGAAAGTTATGAAGAGGCAATGCAGGTTCACTAATAATAAGTGGGAGAAAGGAATAAAAGAGGAAAGGGGTTCCTTAGTAAATAACCATACTTGGGACTTGGTTCATTTACCTACAGGAAACAGATAATTGCAAAATAAATGGGTTTACAGGTTAAAGGAAGAAGATGGAGGAAAAATGTGGTACAAGGCAAGACTTATTGTAAAGGGATTTTTACAAAAGAAAGGTATAGATTTTGATGAAATATTTTCTCATGTTGTTAAAATGACTTTGTTTAGGACTGTTTTAAGTCTTGTGAAAGTAGAATATCTTTTAGGTATCTAGAGAGGTAGTGGGGGGGAGGGGCATAGTGATAATAGTGGAGTCCATTCAATGTAAGATGGACTATGTCCACTATAGTATTAAATAAGGCCCATTATGGTAGTTATATATAATAAATGTAAGAGGACTTACTAGAAGTTTATACTTCTAGAAGGTTCCTCCTCTAGAATGTTCTTAGGTGGTTGGTAGCACTATATAAAGGGGTTCAAGAAATGTAATTGGATATGAAGAGAAGTAATGTATCTGGAGCGATATCTCAATAGGAGGATGCCCTCTCGAAGAGCCAAGTGAACATGAGAGGATCCCTTCCATAATAGGATCCATTGTATGGTGTTACCCTACCTCAAGGCTTTTCTTATAATAAAGTGTGGTTTTTATATATTCTTCTTGGATCTATTCTAGTGTATTTTGTATTCAGATATTTGGTACTTAACAATTGGTATCAGAGCACTTTCCTTGGAAGGAATTATAGGCAAGTTTGTTTTCTGTTTTTGCAATTTTTTGGGGGGGAAGCCAAAGAGGGTGGTGACATTCTAGATTACTTATGTTCATTTATGAGAAATAATTGAAGAAAATAGTTGTATATATTAGTTCCTCTCAGAAAAACACTCAATTTGAAAAAGCAATCATCCAAAACAAAGTCTAGGAAGTAAAGTTATTGAAGTTTTAAAATATGTTATTTTCATGGTTTTTTCATGGACTACAACGTGATTTTTAAGATTTTTGTAGCAGCTGGGGATGAATTTTCCAAAAAAAAAATCATATATGAGTTCCTCTCACAATTTCACCCAATTTCACAAAAAAAATCATTTAAATATGATCTATGGAAACGAATATATCATTGATTTAAAATCAGTCATTTTTAGGGTTTTTTGTGGCGGCGGGACTACAGAGTTCATAACTTTTCATAGGGTGTTAAAATTTCTACCAGATCAGTGCCATTGGATAGATAATTTTAAGATATTTATTTTGGTATATTATATTTGGTATTTCCAATGGATATCCAACTTCTCATGGAAATTAGACGGAATATTGAATCCATTGAGTCAGGTGCTCAAAAACATCAAGCGATCACACTTGCAATGCAAGAGAGATAAATTATACAGGACATCAAGTATGCATATAATCGAGAAGCACATGCTTGACATAATGTTGAGGATTCTTGTTATGATTGGTATATGGATAGTTGTAATTTCTGGGATGAAAACCATTTTCATCTTCTATTTGATGACTCTACTCCACCTTCTGTAGAGCACATCTTGGAGAGTAGAAAAGAGATTTCTATGCACATACTTCTTCATTTTTATTATTCTCCAGTAGTAGTGGATGAATTTTTTTCCATTTATTCATACTTTGATCCACTTGACCAATGTATCTCTTTGGAACATCGTTTTTAGCTGAATATGGTGTTTCAATATCTTCAACATGGAGTTCACATGAGCACTTGGACATGGGACCATGGTTTACAGTGGTGGTTGGACTACTTCAACATGGTGGCTTGCATTCCTACATGGGACTCTGATTCTCTAGTCTACTTCAGAAATATGGTCCACATACCCTGGTATATGGTTTTACACCGTCATAACAATTGTTGAGGACAACGCTTTCATAAGGGGGATGTAATGTCAGGTAGCTAGAGAGGTAGTAAGGGGCCCAGAGGGCCCATAGTGATAATAGTGGAGGTCATTAAATGTAAGTTGGAATAGGTCCACAATAGTATTAAATAAGTCCCATTATGGTATTTAGATATAATAAATGTAAGAGGACTTACTAGAAGGCTATACTTCTAGAAGGTTCCTCCTCTAGAATGTTCTTAGGTGGTTGGTAGCAGTATATAAAGGGGTCCAAGCAATGTAATGGGATATGAAGAGAAGTATTGTATTTAGAGTGGTATCTCAATAGGAGGATGCCCCCTCGAAGAGAAAAGTGAACAGGAGATGATCCCTTCCATAATAGGATCCATTGTATGGTGTTACCCTACCTCAAGAGTTTTCTTATAATAAAGTGTGGTTTTCATATATTCTTCTTAGATCTATTATGGTGTATTTTGTATTCATATATTTGTTACTTAACAAGATTTGCATATTGAACAATTAGATGTAAAAATATTTTCTCCCCATGGGGATTTGGATTAAGATATTTATATGCAGCAACCACAAGGGTATGACGTCAAATGGAAGGAAAATTTGGTATGCAGGTTGAAGAAGAGATTGTATGATCTAAAGCAGTATCCAAGGAAGTGGTATTTGAAGTTTGACATGTTTATGAAAAACAAATGTTATAGTAGATGTCATTATGATCATTGTGTTTATTTTAAGAGGCTAGAAAATGGAAGCTATATTATCTTGCCTTTGTATGTAGATGAAATGTTTTTTGTGGGGTCTATCATGCAAGATATAAAGGTAATGAAAAAGAAAATAGTTAATTATTTTTTGATGAAGGATTTGGGTGTTGCAAAAAAAAATATTGGTATGAGAATAACAAGAGACATGAAAAATAAAAAATTGACAATGTCTCAGTGTGAGTACATAGAGAAGGTTTTGGAGAGGTTTAGAATGCAAAATACAAAACCAATTAGTATACCTTTGGCCAAAATTTTCAAGTTAACCAAGGAAATCTCTCCCAAGAAACAAGAGCAGATATAATACATGTCCAGGGTCCCTTATTCATCAATAGTTGGCAGCTTGATGTATGCAATGATGTGCACAATACCAGATATTGCACATGTAGTGGGAGTTGTGAGAAGGTATATAAACAATATAGGTAAAGAACATTGGGAGGAAACAAAGTGGATTCTCATGTATTTGAGAGGTATTAGTACTCATGCATTATGTTTTCTAGGTTTAGACATTTTTCTACAAAGACATGTTGATTAAGATATGGTACGTGATAAAGAGAGCAGGAGGAGCACCACATTGCATTTTTTTACTATAGGTGGAACGACAGTAATTCGTATTTCAAAAATACAAAAGGTTGTTGCACTTTCAACAATGGAAACATAGTATGTTGTTGCTATAGAGGCTAGTAAAAAAATGATTTGGTTATAGAGGTTTATGGAGGAATTGGGAAAGAACTAGGAGAATAGCAGGTTGTACCATGATAGCCAAAGTTCCATTCATATTACAAATAACTTATCCTTCCATTCTAATATGAAGCATATACACCTCATGTACCATTTCATACAGTCTGTTTTGGAAGATGGAAAATTGAAGTTTGAAAATATACATACTATCTAGAATCTTGCAGACATGCTAACAAAGGTAGTAACCAGGGAGAAACTGAGTTCTTGCTTAGTTTCAGTTAGTATTCAAGCATGAAGGTGAATATGAAATTTTTTCCAGGTCCAAGGTGGATCATAGTCTAGTAGGTGCAGTAGCAGTGGAGTTGTTGTGATCAACCTCCAAGTGGAATATTGTTGGTTGTGGAGCATGATTATCTTCCTACTCCATATGCAAGTCAAATAAATTATAAGGTCACAGATCTGATGGTAGAATTTGTGTTAGGTTTTTTTCCCTTGGAAGGAAACCCTCTTTTATGTATGAGTTATTTTTATTGTAATTGTAGATGAATGTGAATATTGTATTCTGAGAGAGGAGATTGTGAGAGAAATACGAGGAAGTTGCAATAGATGTGTTGTAGGATGTATCCCTTCATTTGTTGGATAATAATAAAGGAAGGAACTGGAAATTTATATGGTGGACATAGCCCACATTGGCTGAACCACATATATCTATGTTTCTATTGTATTGTGTATCTTATGTGTTTTATTTCTGCATTTGTTTTATTTATTTCTCTACTATCATGCTTTTATAAAACAATTTTCCCATGGATTTATATGCATCTTCCTCTCTTGGCCAGTACACCCTTTGGGAGTGAAAAATGCTAGAGTAAATAAGGATATCCTTGGAAATAGGAATCCCAACAAGTTAATATTTCATTTCCCATTCCTCACTCTTCTCTCATATTTCATTTTCCTATTTCATTTTTTGTTTTATCTCTTTTCGCCCACTCACTTTACTGTTCAACTTTTTTATAATGATTTCATAACCTTCAAAATTTGTAGGATTAATACTGTAGGTACTAAGTATTACACCCATTCATCGCTTCAAATCCATTTTAGATCACATCTCCCCATTGAGAGTCCTTTTGGTCTTCAAAACCTCCAAGGAATCCAGTCTAGATCAATGTCCCTTCTATTTACTTCTATAGAACATGGTTCTAACTCTAGATCATGGAAATATCTCTAAATTTGGATCTTTCTCTAGCTTGTGGCTCTATCTATGTGCTCTAGTTTTGTCTATTTCTTTGTATTTTTTATTGAATTTCATCTTTGAGAAATTTCTACATATAAACTTTGGATGCAACATTCATTCCCATCTCCCTCTCAATATTTGATATAATTCATATTGGCATCCAATGAAGCCATTATGAATGATGTTCTATGTTCAATGTAACTATAGAAAGATATGCCATCACACATTAGCCCCTCAAAAGGAAGTTTTTCTTGACTTCTCTTTCTAGGATTATTTTCTTCCCAATATGGAAACAAATATTTGGTTCCTACACATGATTGTTAGCATGTGAGGGAGTTCTTAAGAACTCCTCCCAGGATGTTCATTGATGACCATACACCAATATTAGGTACATATTCAATACATAAAACATATTTTGGAATATTATAGGTATAAAATTGATTGGTGTTTCCTTGATGTATGGAATCAACCTATTTTCCTCCCCAGTGGTGATGTTGACCTCCTATGCTAATATATCTCCTTGGGAAACTTCTCCTTGAATTGGAGATGCAAGATTCTATTAAAATTCTACACTCTTCACTCTCCAAAACCTTCTCTTGGTTGTGAAAGTTCTAGATTGAAGCTTTGGATGAATTTACCAACACTTATGTTCCCAATGTCCACTAAACTTTCAGTGGTGGAATAAATTCTTGTCACTGCTACATGGATTTCCCAACATATTCCTCCTCTCCATGTCCCTATGAGTTTGTTGTTTGATTGGATAAGTATTCTTGCAATTCATCCTATGAAATAAATCTATAATATGGCATGTGGCTTGCTTCTCCCAACAACATCCCACCTAATTCCCTTTCTTCCCATACAAAAAAAATGCTTTTGTGTACCAACAAATCATAACGTTATCAACTCTCTTCTTGCAACAATGAAAAAAAGGTATGTGTTATTCGATGGATAGCTCTTGGTATTGTTCTTCTTCTTGATGTGATTGATTAGCTTGCTTCTTCTTGTCAGTGATGGTATGGGCTTAGCCTTCAAACGCTTCTCATCATGTCCCTTCTTCAATATGCCACAAGACGTTTGAGGTGGTATTGGGATGCCACCTTAGTGTATTGCTTCTCTCTATTCTTATGAGTAAGACAACTTTGGCATGTCTTTCACCTTCAGAAAATTGGTTGACATGGTCATGGAATTTTCCACTATTCCATCAAATACTATGACTTCATGATTATCCCTCTATGTATATACAATGGGGATTAAGATTCCTTGACCTCTCCTTCCTATCCCTTGTCCATAATAACCCATATGCCTTGGAAAATTTCCACCAATTCCTTTGGTATTATGTAACATACCCGACCACCCAGAGGTCAAGATACACCACTTAAAAATGATACAACACAACCAACCACCTGTAGGCTAGGCACGTTGTAGTTCCAATACTCAGTTCTCTGATCTCTAATTTGGAAACAAAGAACTTCTCAACAATGTTAGAAGCATGCACACCACATGCATAAGACAATATCCATGTCACAACATAAAAGAGATAAACAATGTGTCATGCACAACAAATAACCAACATACAGGCACATTAGAATACATATCTCAGAGATAATTACATACACAGTGGAATAAATTAAACATAAAACACAGAGAGAACCTATATTAGCAAGTAAACCTTCACCCACTAGCTGCAGACCAAGGATGTTTCTCCCAACCATAGATGTTGTTGTTCATTTACTCTCAATAGAAGGTCACCCCCGAGCCAGGGATATGAATCCACAAGGATGGGTCCTAGGCCAAGTCTAAATACACAATAGTTGTCTAAGTAGCTCTCAGGTTTCCCAACCTCAAAACAATCCTAATTTATATCTCTCTTTCCCCCTCAACCTGCACAACCCAAAGAAATGAAAACATTTCTCTACCATGCATTCCTTGAGGTTATTCCATTTCTCTCTAGGGATTCAATGCTATTGGTAAAGAAATATCCCTGCTAGAAATACCAAGGAATCTCAATTGAGGACATTTCCATCTAAAATGTCATCAAGTTCATGCACACAAGAATTTATTCCCTCATGGAATGATCAGTAAATCATTACAACCATTCAATGATGGCTCTCCTCTTCCTACCATTTGTTTCCATACTCAGCCCAAGAGCACACAAGCTAGAAGTAGTGAGTGAAGAGGAAGAAGAACAAGTGAACGAGTGAGAAGAGGATGAACTAAGGGAAGAATGACCCCAAAACAGCCCCCAAGGGATGTTTAAATAATTACATGAAGACAAGAGCCACATGGCCTCCCTCCCAATAAACTCATGTAACCCCCTCTTCTCCATAAAATCAATTATGGGTAAATAAAATAACAATAACAAGACTTATCCCCTCAAGCCCCCTCTCTTGTGGAATCATATCCCCCTATCTCTTTTGTCCTTTTCGGCCTTGCAGGCAGTGGTGTATTTTATTAATGTATGGGAAGTGTTACATTTCCTAGGAACTCTGGCCCCTTTTTAACTTTACTGGCTCACTAGCCCAAGTCATATTTACATAATACATTATAGTTTATAAGGGTTAGAATCAGGATGTTACATCCCCCCCCTTTATTTTGGCACAATCCTCAGTGTGTAACACCATTCCAATGTTATTAACGTTACAATTCTAGGCCCTCTAGCCTTAATTCACACAGGTAATCTAACCCAATCTTGTATACATAGGAAATCTGGCCTAAAACATGTATGCATAGGCATTCTGACCCAAAACATGTATGATGATCTTCAGAATTTATATTTCTGGTAGTAGTTCCAACCAACAGGCTCTCCTTCCCTCTCATCCATGCACAACCTAAAGAAATGAACCCCTTTCTTTTCCATGTCGTCCCTTAGGTTGTTCCACTTTTCCTCGGCTTTAGTGCACTCGACTAGGAAGTTTCAGAGTTGTGGGTTCTAGAACTCCTGTTGTATCAAGTCCATTGGACTTTCTTCCTTCCATGCCTTTGTCATTTAGTTTCTCCAACATCACCTTCTTTTCTCTCATAGTCTGGTACTTTTCTAGATCTTCAACATTCATCTTTTTCCTACAATATTTCAAATTAGCGAGCATGTCAGTTCAAAATTTGTGCATAAAATTCTCATTCTTTCTCATATTGTAAGAGTAAATTTTTATAATCCAATACAATACTTATCTGTGTGGTTCATGGATCTGCATCCATATGGTTGTCTCGTTAACTTGGCTCACTATTTTCCCTGGCATACTCATTGTGTGAATGACCCCAATGAAGAGCTATAAAATTCTCATCTTCCTTGTGGTCACTCACCTTCCAGGCCTAGGCTCAGGCATCCCCTTATCTTCTATGTAGTCCCTCAGGAAATCCATCTTGCTTGACCAAGGTTCTCTTGCACAAGAATATTTTTAGGGACACATGGTTCTCATGTCACAATAGTATCCTTTTCCATTCTTTCCAGCTTGCATATCCAAAATATCATCTGTATTATACATGTACAATCATCATGAGATATCATTATAACCATTTCAAACATAAATCTCAAATCTGTTTTATACATGAAAATAAAATTTTCCAAGCATGATCTTTCTGCTCATAATCGTTGGCTCTGCAGCTATATATATCAGTCTTCCTTATGGTCTTACATCCCTTCCATATCCAAGACCATTCTACCTTCAATTTCTTCAATTTACATTCAGCCAAAACAATTCATTGGTAATTATCAAATCATAATTCCCAAAATTGTTTTATGTAGGAAAAAAAAAAAATTCTAGACATGATCTTCTGCTCATAACAATTTGACACTTTCAGCAATATGCATTGGTCTTCTTTATGGGCTTACAACACTGCCATATCCAACACCCCTTTCCTCCTGCAATTTCAACATTCCTCCGCCAAACAAATTGTCACTATCTCATGTACAAGACATATATTCTCATGGCAATGATTCAAAACAAAATCACAAAGTTCTCTCAGAATTGTTTACAACCACAATCCAATTACTTCTATTAATCCAACTATCAATTGGAATGAACTCATCATTACATACACATGCATTATCGGTCACACAAACTTTTCATAATGCCACGATTAATAAGATAAAAACCGATGTGCCAATACCCATGGTCACATCTACACAATGAATCCATGCATGAACTACATAATACCACATAACTATGTCATGTATTCCACCATGATGATTTGGAAGGTCTGGCCAATGATTCAACACATCATCCACACACTTCCTACTACTTGCCTAACTATTTGGTTACCTTCCTTTTCCACCCAAACACAACACAAAGAATATAATCCTTAATTTCTCTTCAATGATGGAAAAGAGGTTGCAATCCAAACATCATATATATAGTAGATACCATCAAGCACTCACATAATGCTATATCCCTTCCATATCCAACCATATTATGGTCTCACACATGACTAGCTCTATGGGTATTCATTGTTATATATGGAGCATGTCTCATGAATTAACCTGGTTATGATCCCATAACCAATCATAACATAATATGCAACTAACATTTTATCTAAGTGAATTCTAGAATCAACAACACTTACACACTCTAGGCCTTCAACCATTACATATCAATTTAAATACTGAAAATTAACTGAGGGAATCCTTACCTCGATCCCCTTCAACATGTATGCATCAACATAAACTAAATCCATACCTACTTGGTTGTTACCAACTTACTTGTTGTTGTCTAACCAACTGATATTTATATAAGCTCATAGACTTCCCCCCTTCATCATTTTGATCACCATTCCTTCCGTCCTCATGGGTATTCACCTCGATGGAAATTATAAGCAACAACAACATCCACATATTTAACCTTGTTGTATCATTTTTCCCGAATACATAATCCATCCTTTAGTCATACTCAAACATTATTTCATAATAACATACTATTCTAAGTTCACCAGCATGTTATATGCATATCCAATCATGTACATATGCAAAATTACACATCTATATGCACCAATCATTTACTATCAGCATGCCTACTAATGCATATGGAATTTAACTTCATTGTATGCTTCAACCACTCTAGTTCATTTATGTTTCAATTCACTTATTTATTTATCTATTTCTATTGTAGTTGGTTGTCCTTGAATTCCTTTAGATCCTTGATTCCTTGTGTGCTCTCATTCTTCTCATCTTCTATAACACCCTGTTTCCCCCAGTTTGTAAAAATAACGGGACTGACCAAGAACTATGGCAAAGTCATAAATGTGAATATGTGATGTAAATGGACCTTGAGTAAAAGGTCAATAAATGTGAATAACATTATGATTTTTTATTGCAGGATTGTTGAGAGGGGACATGTAGAAAAGAGACCACGATGGCGGTGGAAGGCACCTGAAAAGGTGGTGTTAACTTCCATAGAGAATTAATACCGTATTTGGACTCCACTGGCCCGAAGAACCAAAAGTTGCTCGCTGGCCCCGAATTAAATTCCTCGTAGACTGGTAGGTAGATGGATCCTCAGGAATTAATGAGGGATGGAGAGGTAAACTGCCCATCCATAGAGCCATCATGACTGGCCAGTGCGAGGGTAATCACGCCACACGCAACCTCGCAAGACGATAAGGCGTGGGGTAGAAGCGATTGGGGGGCAGACGCGAGGGGGAACTCTGGCATTATGCAGAGTGAGTGATAGAAGAGAGGAAGGATTTCAACCTTCACTCCTGGTCACTAGAAAACAGAGACAAAGTCTCGCAGCATTGTGGTCTCAGCTCGGGGGTGGCTAGTGGTAAATCTGTTGGGAGTCGCTAAGCCTACAGTTGGGTGGAAACGAGCACCCCTCTTAGCAGTTGCTTGACCCTGGTGTTATCTCTGATAAGTGTTTTGCCTCTGGCATCTTGATATATATATATGTGCTTATTCTGATAATTATTCTCATAAGATATGAAACTGTGAATGATTTCATTATAAGAATGATTGTATGGTGTTTTGATCAGTACTAGTAGTCTGCCACTGGGAATGGATCAGGTGTGGTGTTTTTGATCGGTGCTAGTGGTTTTGTATGTTATTTATATGGAATTATAAGAATGATTGTATGGTGTTTTGATCAGTACTAGTAGTTGTATATTTATATGGAAAGACTACGTATGATTTATGTCTTCATGAATTCGTTATTTGTGTGCGTACTGATCAAATTTAGACTTCACATATGGTTCTCAGGAGGACAACATCCTTATATACCTCAGGTAATACCCTGAGTAAACCTTCCCATAGAAATACCTTCCTTGAAAAGCCCATCAAGAACCAGGAAGGCGATTGTGAAGGCGTAAGGCCTTAGTGACTCTGCATGAGGAGGAACGATCGTCTTGAAGATCGAGATGACAACATAAGGATGAAGTAACAAATCGACGGATGAGATTCTGTCAGGATATCTGTGGTCAATCATGACCGTCAGATCGGAAGGCAAAGTTGGAGTGTTAGGTACCTTAACCTTATAGGTATTAATTGACGGATGAGATTTCGTCGGGGAATCTGCGGTCACCCATGACTGTTAGATTAGTAGGAGAAAGTAGGGAGTTAAATGCCTTACCACTTGGTTTTCCTGTGTCTTCATGGATAGCGAAGAGTTTAGGACCGTAGATCCCCAAGGTGCATGAGAGTATCTGGACTGTGGATCTTTTCCATGCCCAGGGAGTCGTGGAAGAATGCATGGGTAGGAACCATTATGAGCCGTCAGATCTTGGCTGAAGAACCCGACAACCATTGGATCTGTCAGGAGTTACCCGAGGGTTAATACTCTAGTGTATTAGGGGAGAAAAACCTCGGAATGGGTCTAAGCCATCCGATTAACGGAGGTCATGTGTCAAGAAATCACCCATTTCGGGAAATCGGGGATCGCGGAATCGAGATTCCTGTTGACAAGAGATCGGGACTTTCCATTGTGGAAATCTCGGGATAGATCTAAGTCGTCCGATTGACGGAGGCCACGTTTCGTAAGATCTCCCATTACAGGAAATCGAGAATCGGGGATTTGGGAGTCTTGTTGACAATAGGTCGGGCTCTCACCTTGATAAATCCCAACGGAAGAGAGGTTGTGGTCATATGGGAAGAGATCATATTGACCAATGCTTAACTCAAGGGGATAACCTTTGAATGAGGTTCGTTCAACACTTTGGCATTTTGGCATTCGAGATACCGAAGGGACATGTTTCCCCGTGCTCTCAAACCCCGAAGTCCAGACTTATAAGCCTCGAGATGTTAGCATGTGGTCAGCCTCTGATGAATGGTCAGGATCCTCTCAGAGGATCCTGGGTCTGGGATGACTGTCCGATGTGAGGTAGAGATATCAACTTTATGCTGGGGTGTGAACGCGTATTAGGGTAAGTAGTGAGAAAATCTGGATGGCCAGAGTCCACCTGCCCAGAACTACGACTGAGGATGCATTCTGGAGCCCCCTTTCCATTCTTCTTTTAATGGGGGGGGTCCGGAATTAGACACGCAACTCTCGAACGGTCGAGATTAATTCATCATGATCAATGGCTCTCAGGAGGATTTTGGACCCCCCTTGCCATTTTGCCTTTAATGGGCGGGGGGGTCCGGAATAGTGTGGCATGGAAAGTGGGCCCCCCCCCTCCTGTCATGTCGACTACCGTGTCGAGTTTCCCTTTTTGCCACCTGTATTGCACTTAACCGCGCGACGGGGCCTATTCTCACTGGCGTTTCTCTACCCCTATTGATATTTGTTCCTATTGGCCATTTGTTGCCTTGTAGGGATTTGTCCCCATTGGTCGGTCGCTAGCCCTGTTGGGGTTCGTCGGTTGCAGAGTCAAACGTTTAGACGTTACTGTAGTGCCGAGGTGCGAAATACAAATAGGCACTGCGTTCAAATTGAACCGTGAACATGACCTGTGATCACATGGGAATGGAGAAGGAGAGAGAAAGAGCCATCTTACGCTAGGCCTCCATGGATAATTAGGGGTTCTGGTCCAGCAGAAGACCAGAAAAATCCGATTTAGGTAGTGGGTATGTGACAAAGTGGTATCATATCATGGTTACAACACTCGGCCTGATTGGGTTCATGAACGAGTTGTGCATAAGCTCCGTTCAAAGTACTCCTATGAAGAGAAACCCCCTAATGTAACTCTCTTGTCCAGGATTGAAAACTTGGAAACAAGAACCCGACTGTGTATGCATGTGAAATAATTATAAATTATGCGCAGATTATAAAAATATATCTGACTCTTGACTAACAATCAACGTTTGTCTTTTAACCTAAGCGGACGATCATCCGCGGGAATTTACAGACGCAGAGAATGGTGACTCACCAAGAGATGGGATAAGGCTCCCACAATAGAGATGAAGAGTCTGATGAAAGAAGAGCAATAGGAGCCCATCCATACCTAGCATAGACTATGATGAGTCTCATGGTTGAGTTGCAAAGCTGCAAGGCCGACAATGAAAGGATAATGAAAGAACAAGAAAATCAAACCGAAATTAATGCAATGTTACTGCAGAGCTTATTCGACCTACAGCGACAAATGCAGCATGAACCCAAAGTGCATAAACATGGTCATATTAGTGGCCATATTGAGAGGAGAAACTCAAGAAAGGTCCACCCCAGAGGTAAAGGACCCGTTCCAGATGATTCCACTGAGAAGGAAGCCAGCGATTCAGAAGGCTCTTCCAGCAGTAGGACCAGTTCCTATTCTCGAAGAAAACAGAAGAAGCAAAAGACTTCCAAGAGTCATAAATTTGAGGAATTCAGAAAGGCCAAACCTCCCTCCTTCGACGGTCAGATAAAGAAGGGAGAGGAAGTCGAGGCCTGGCTACTTGGACTGAAGAAATATTTTACAGTCCATGATTTTTCAGATAATTTGAAGGCCCGAGTGGCCACTTTAAATCTGAATGGAAAGGCTTCCATCTGGTGGGAAGACTTTAAGAATATGAAAGGGGTCCACGAGGAGGACCTGT
>SNQJ01S0076876.1:0-36655 GCA_010110895.2 Picea sitchensis | reverse complement strand
CATATCTTAATCAACATGTCTTTGTAGAAAAATGTCTAAACCTAGAAAACATAATGCATGAGTACTAATACCTCTCAAATACATGAGAATCCACTTTGTTTCCTCCCAATGTTCTTTACCTATATTGTTTATATACCTTCTCACAACTCCCACTACATGTGCAATATCTGGTATTGTGCACATCATTGCATACATCAAGCTGCCAACTATTGATGAATAAGGGACCCTGGACATGTATTATATCTGCTCTTGTTTCTTGGGAGAGATTTCCTTGGTTAACTTGAAAATTTTGGCCAAAGGTATACTAATTGGTTTTGTATTTTGCATTCTAAACCTCTCCAAAACCTTCTCTATGTACTCACACTGAGACATTGTCAATTTTTTATTTTTCATGTCTCTTGTTATTCTCATACCAATATTTTTTTTTGCAACACCCAAATCCTTCATCAAAAAATAATTAACTATTTTCTTTTTCATTACCTTTATATCTTGCATGATAGACCCCACAAAAAACATTTCATCTACATACAAAGGCAAGATAATATAGCTTCCATTTTCTAGCCTCTTAAAATAAACACAATGATCATAATGACATCTACTATAACATTTGTTTTTCATAAACATGTCAAACTTCAAATACCACTTCCTTGGATACTGCTTTAGATCATACAATCTCTTCTTCAACCTGCATACCAAATTTTCCTTCCATTTGACGTCATACCCTTGTGGTTGCTGCATATAAATATCTTAATCCAAATCCCCATGGGGAGAAAATATTTTTACATCTAATTGTTCAATATGCAAATCTTGTTAAGTAACAAATATATGAATACAAAATACACCATAATAGATCTAAGAAGAATATATGAAAACCACACTTTATTATAAGAAAACTCTTGAGGTAGGGTAACACCATACAATGGATCCTATTATGGAAGGGATCATCTCCTGTTCACTTTTCTCTTCGAGGGGGCATCCTCCTATTGAGATACCACTCTAAATACAATACTTCTCTTCATATCCCATTACATTGCTTGGACCCCTTTATATACTGCTACCAACCACCTAAGAACATTCTAGAGGAGGAACCTTCTAGAAGTATAGCCTTCTAGTAAGTCCTCTTACATTTATTATATCTAAATACCATAATGGGACTTATTTAATACTATTGTGGACCTATTCCAACTTACATTTAATGACCTCCACTATTATCACTATGGGCCCTCTGGGCCCCTTACTACCTCTCTAGCTACCTGACATTACATCCCCCTTATGAAAGCGTTGTCCTCAACAATTGTTATGACGGTGTAAAACCATATACCAGGGTATGTGGACCATATTTCTGAAGTAGACTAGAGAATCAGAGTCCCATGTAGGAATGCAAGCCACCATGTTGAAGTAGTCCAACCACCACTGTAAACCATGGTCCCATGTCCAAGTGCTCATGTGAACTCCATGTTGAAGATATTGAAACACCATATTCAGCTAAAAACGATGTTCCAAAGAGATACATTGGTCAAGTGGATCAAAGTATGAATAAATGGAAAAAAATTCATCCACTACTACTGGAGAATAATAAAAATGAAGAAGTATGTGCATAGAAATCTCTTTTCTACTCTCCAAGATGTGCTCTACAGAAGGTGGAGTAGAGTCATCAAATAGAAGATGAAAATGGTTTTCATCCCAGAAATTACAACTATCCATATACCAATCATAACAAGAATCCTCAACATTATGTCAAGCATGTGCTTCTCGATTATATGCATACTTGATGTCCTGTATAATTTATCTCTCTTGCATTGCAAGTGTGATCGCTTGATGTTTTTGAGCACCTGACTCAATGGATTCAATATTCCGTCTAATTTCCATGAGAAGTTGGATATCCATTGGAAATACCAAATATAATATACCAAAATAAATATCTTAAAATTATCTATCCAATGGCACTGATCTGGTAGAAATTTTAACACCCTATGAAAAGTTATGAACTCTGTAGTCCCGCCGCCACAAAAAACCCTAAAAATGACTGATTTTAAATCAATGATATATTCGTTTCCATAGATCATATTTAAATGATTTTTTTTGTGAAATTGGGTGAAATTGTGAGAGGAACTCATATATGATTTTTTTTTTGGAAAATTCATCCCCAGCTGCTACAAAAATCTTAAAAATCACGTTGTAGTCCATGAAAAAACCATGAAAATAACATATTTTAAAACTTCAATAACTTTACTTCCTAGACTTTGTTTTGGATGATTGCTTTTTCAAATTGAGTGTTTTTCTGAGAGGAACTAATATATACAACTATTTTCTTCAATTATTTCTCATAAATGAACATAAGTAATCTAGAATGTCACCACCCTCTTTGGCTTCCCCCCCAAAAAATTGCAAAAACAGAAAACAAACTTGCCTATAATTCCTTCCAAGGAAAGTGCTCTGATACCAATTGTTAAGTACCAAATATCTGAATACAAAATACACTAGAATAGATCCAAGAAGAATATATAAAAACCACACTTTATTATAAGAAAAGCCTTGAGGTAGGGTAACACCATACAATGGATCCTATTATGGAAGGGATCCTCTCATGTTCACTTGGCTCTTCGAGAGGGCATCCTCCTATTGAGATATCGCTCCAGATACATTACTTCTCTTCATATCCAATTACATTTCTTGAACCCCTTTATATAGTGCTACCAACCACCTAAGAACATTCTAGAGGAGGAACCTTCTAGAAGTATAAACTTCTAGTAAGTCCTCTTACATTTATTATATATAACTACCATAATGGGCCTTATTTAATACTATAGTGGACATAGTCCATCTTACATTGAATGGACTCCACTATTATCACTATGCCCCTCCCCCCCACTACCTCTCTAGATACCTAAAAGATATTCTACTTTCACAAGACTTAAAACAGTCCTAAACAAAGTCATTTTAACAACATGAGAAAATATTTCATCAAAATCTATACCTTTCTTTTGTAAAAATCCCTTTACAATAAGTCTTGCCTTGTACCACATTTTTCCTCCATCTTCTTCCTTTAACCTGTAAACCCATTTATTTTGCAATTATCTGTTTCCTGTAGGTAAATGAACCAAGTCCCAAGTATGGTTATTTACTAAGGAACCCCTTTCCTCTTTTATTCCTTTCTCCCACTTATTATTAGTGAACCTGCATTGCCTCTTCATAACTTTCTGGTTCACCAGAATTGGTCAACAAGAAATAATAAAATGAAGGAGAGTATTGTTCAGAGGGTCTAGTTAACCTGGTAGATCTTCTGACAACACTTGAATGGGTTTGAGCTACATGTTTCTCATGTTTTTGTACAATTTGATTTTATGGTACCTTTGGAGTTTATTTTTCAGTGATCTCATCAAGCACTGTGTATTCTTTGTTTTCCTTTTCTTATTTCTTTCCCTCCAACTGATATTTGCAAATGACCTTTTCATTGAATATCACATATTTACTCCTAATGATTATATGATTTTCATATTCTCATAAGTGATAACCAAAATCATTAACATCGTATCCAATAAAGGTACACCTCTTGGATTTTTCCTCAAGATTTGCTCTATTTTCTATTTTCTATATCAACACAGGAAAACGATTCACAACCGAAAGTCTTCAGAAATGAATAGTTTATATTTTTACCTATCCATTCCTCCTCTAGAATTACACCATCCAATTATCTTGAAGGTCCTATGTTTATTAAGTAAACAACATTATCTACAACATCTAATAAGAACTGTAAGGGAAACCTTGCATGAAATCTCATACACATTGCATGCTCCATGATTGTCTTGTTCATCCTTTATGAGACACTATTTTCTTGTGGTGTTCCTAGAATTGTCTTCTCTCTATCAATCCCATTGTATGAAAAATAATTATCAAAATCCTTGCTGCAATATTCACCTCCATTATCTGATCTGAGACCCTTCAACCTCTTTCCTATCTCATTATCAACCAAAGCTTTCCATTCTTAAAAGTATCAAAAACATTAGAGTTTTTTTCAATGCAATAAACCCAAGTTTTTATATTTGCATCATCATTAAAAGTAACATAATAAAGAGAGCCACCAAGAGATGATATATAACCTGGCCCCCATAAATTTGTATGCACAAGATCAAACTTTTCACTCTTCTTTTCTTTTTCGACTCTGATAAATACGAATCTCTTCTATTTTCCATAAATACAATGTTCGCATAAATCTAAATCAATTGGTTTAAGATATGTCAATAAATTCATTTTGTGAAGTATTTGCATCCCCTTCTCACTCATGTGTCCAAGACTATGAAGCCATAGTGTTGTATCAACTCTTGTAGAAGATAAAGAGATAGAAGAGTGTTACACATCAAAATCACTCATTACGATGATGGCCTAGTGTCGTCATTACCAATGTCGCAAGTGTCACATTTTGGCTGCAATTGTCGCAAATATCATAATTTCATCTTGCCTATGTTGTGTATCGGACAAAATTATCAAGAAAACTTACAAGACACCTCAAAAGACTAGTTTTGAGGATGAGAAATCACTTGACAAAGAGTATAAGTCTTTTGCCATGGAAAAAACCACTCAAAAACCATTTTTGGAAGGCAACGCTCCCCTATACACTACCAGGGAGAGCCAATGCTCTGTACCCTCTTATGGGGGAGCGTTTCAACTCTCAGTGCCTCATTTTGAGGAAGCGCTTCCCTTTCTGAGAGAATTTTGGATAGTTGAGGGAAATCAGAGAAGAATCCCCTTCATATCTAGAGTTTTTTGGATTCGAATCTGAGGTCAAGCCTCAATATTAGGGAAGATCAACAACTAAAGGAGAAGAATCCTCAACCTATCCCAAGAATATCTCAAGTGGTTAGGCATCTCCAAGCCTTTATAAGGAGGCCTCCTCATGGTGAAAGGGGAGACATTGTAAAGCATCAAACTTATGATCTCACAAGGGAGATATCATTGAAGCATCAACATTCTGTGTGTGGATTATTTGTGCAAGGGTTTAGACAAAGAGAGCTTGGTGAAGCTGCTGCACCTACATCCATGGCTATAAGTATCACTTTGTTTTCATTAATATAAATCTATGCTTGGCCTATTTCCTTTAAAGTTTATGTATGTTTCATGAACTTGTTTCTTTCATAGATCCATTATGAAGGTAATCATGGCAGTCGTTGTTGTTTCTCATCTTATTATAGGACCTTCTGAATAACTTGGAGACCAAGATCAACCTAGATCGAGCAAGGACAAACATCAGTAAAAGGTATTTACCTTTATTTATTCTTCTTCTTTGAATAGTTTAGCTTCATGAAAAGGAATGTTAGTGTCCACAATAACATTTTTCTGTCTTAGTCATAGAGGTCTAGTATCCAATAGAAAATCCATTTGTCCGCAGGGGGATTCTCCTATAACATAAATTGGTGACTCCACTGGGGAGGAACTTTGATTTTTGATTCCTTTCCTAGGTCTGGTTTTGGCCTTTTCTCATTCTTTGACCTTCTCCATACCATGTTTGCGATTCTTAGATCTGTTGATTGGCCCTTTATTTCATCCTATACACTTTGATTTTCTGAGTTTGCTTGAGTTTTTTATTTTCTAGGCATTCTTCTGAACTTTAAGAGGCTAGCACTCCCCTGCCCTTGATACCATAGCGCTGGCGCTCCCTGTTGGTCTTACAAAGAGCATTGTAATGCTCTGGTGCCCTTGACACCAAAGTGTTTCCCCTTTTCTATTAAGAATATTCAAAGGTTTCAATATTTTGGTTCATTTTCTTATTTTTACACTTACTCATATTCCTCACAACCTCAGTACATATTTGTCGTGGCCTTCAACACTTCGCTTTCTGAGAATTGATCACCTTTTTTTTGGAATTTTGATATCTTTTCCTTACCTTGAAGTCACTCTTTGTATTTGATGATTTAGAGTCAACTTACTATTTTATTCTCATTTATCTGACTGAGTGAAATCTTTTGTAAGGAAATTCAAGGGTCTATGCACCATTCTATTTGAAATTTGAGGTCATCTTGTCCAAGCCCTTTTTCTTTCTTTTTGAGTTTTTGGTTCTTTTTTGCAAGTTTGGTTATCTTTGTCTTTCTTGTTTAATCATAACAAGAGTGTGTTTTTATTTGTATGGAATTTACTTTTGATTGTCTAAAATCTCATTGATCTTAAAGTTTGATTGACATAGGAATATCTACATCAAATTGATTGTCATTCACATATAAGAAAAAGGACATATTTTAGCGATTGGTTTGGATATTAGAACAAATTTCTGAAAATTGTATCTTTACATTGGATTTGATTGAGAAATAATTGCACGAGGATACTGCATCTTAGTGTTTGACAGTGAAAAGAACATTTTTCTCCTTTCCTTAAATAGGCATTCATTGAAAGAAAAGACTGCTTATCTTTTTCTTCTGCATTTTTTGGGAAGTGAGTCATAATACCATCAGTTTCACTTTCATACACCCTGGAGTAAAGAACAACTGCAAAATGAACTCTAATTAAAATTTATCTAGAACATTTTTCTTTTAGAATCTTCCACCAACATTCGACTAGGATTAACACTTTGGATTAGGTCATGAGTACAAATATCCAAAGTATTAAAAAAAAATTAGCATCTTGCGATAGGGAGAGTAAATCCAATTGTCGTATAGGATTTCTGGGATCCCCCTCTCACACAGGGGTTACACACAAGGTCACATTCAGGAGAGTTATGAAGATTATCCCTCTGTGGTTCAACCATTTGTAGTGGTTATATTGTATATTGAAGGTTCTTCTTGAGGTTCAAATGGTTTCATTTGGTCTCGGTGCTTCGTGAACTCTGAATCTGTTCAGGGTCCTTTGGAGTTCTACCGGTCCACTTTTCCTTAGTTCTCTCAAAGGATTTCAGACTTGTTATCCTGCTCATACGTCCAGATTGGACTGTCGATTGAACCCGCCCAGGGGCGAACTGTGAGTTGGTTTCCTTAGTATCCATAATCTTTAGGTACTTACACAAGGTGATAGTGAAGGGAATTCTTCGTTGTACCTGGAACATACGGTGGTCAAACTCACTGAAGCTCCTTGACGGGTAAATCCACAAGTATTGCGTGGAGCTTGGACCAAAGCGTAAGCCCGTTAAGTAGGTCACCATCGTAACTGTTCCACCATATCCTAGCCCATTCTTGACTTGATCATGCGACATTGGATTTCATCACCACCTACTATGGTCTTCGAGAGAATATTTTGTTTGCTTGGTTTTGATTCCTAGATTTTATTAGCATATGTTGTTTCTTTTCATTAGTTGGAACTAGATTTTTTAGCGTGTGTTGTTATTATCCAAAATTGATCCTGTAGACGATAAAGGTCTTCGCCAATCATGTAGGATGCAAGGGCTACCTCCAGAAGGATACCAACCCTTACCTCCTAACTCTCCAGAAGAAAACTACCATGGAGAGGTAAAAAATCAATCTGACATTGGGAGTATTGTTTCTCCTCTGTTAGACAATTCAGAAAGTGCTTTGGTTACGGTTAAAATCCCACTCCTCACACTACACCTGTGTCAGCAACTCCTCTCAAACCAATTTTTCTTCGTTTAGACTCCCTTGGTAACATCATAGATGAAGAGGTCCCACGTTTACCTCAAAGACAATTTACCGAAACATATATGGGATCCATAGAACCAATCTTTGGTGATGCGTATAGGACTCCTATTCGTCATACCACTGCAGTAGATACAAATCCCACACCTTCTCATTCTGTATGGAGGACTTCATTAGGCCGCGATCTCTATGAGCATTTTGAATCCATTCGACAGTCCTTTAATCCTCATGACCCTCTTGTTGTTGAAACGAGACTATTCGGTCAAACTATCAATCACCCCATCGATCAAGTCATTAATCCTAATGTTACATCATCACAAGTCCATCCTAATGCTGGAATCATCACCTCTACTCATACCCAAGGAACTTTGATCGCTACTCCCACTTTTACAAACTTTTACTCTACAGATCCACATGTTCCACACGATCTTGCTGGGACATCTTTGCACCAGAGAATGCATACCCTTTCCATACAAATACAACCGACTAGAGGGAAACCACCATATAGTGGACCTATCCCTCTTGGAGGACCACCATCCTATGGTAGGCCTACCCCTCCCGGGGGACAACCACCTTTTCATGTTCCTTCTGAAGGGAAACCTCCCTTTTCTAGTCACACCTCGGTCGTTAATCCATTGCTGGCAGGGGGGAAACCTTCATTTGTCGGAAACCCTTCACAATCCTATGGAGTATCTTTAGGAGGCACGTTTATCTAACCCCACATTGGGGGGAACTCATATCATAACCCACAAGGAGGAGTATTAAACCCTTTTCCTTTCGGACCAGATTATGGACAACCTTATCTGGGCATCCCAAACATCACCTGGAGTCCTCAAGGAAAACAACCTTATCCTCCCCAAGGGGATAATGTTTATCCTCCCCATGGGCCTAATGTGTATCTACCTCTGGGATCGAATGCTTACCCTCCTCAAGGGAAAAATGTTTATCCTCCATATGGGCAAGTAAATCATCCGGCTTACTATCCTCAGAACCCATCAGGTTATCCTCCCTATGAAAAATGCTTCTCAACCATCATCAAATCCTAGTTATACTGATCAGCAAAAAACATATATAGGAGGACCTACTAGATACAATTATCCACCTAACCCATTTTACGGTCCTACGGGTGTCCCTATGCCACATCAGTATCACCCTCAGGTTAACCAACAACTATCGTTTCTTGCAACTCTGGATCTCCCAGACTTTTCTCAGTTGATGAATGATCTTATACTACATTCTTCTTATTGGCTAGTGATTCCTGCTAAATTACCTTCTCATATTCTGAAATTTGACGGTAAACCTGGAGAAGATCCCAATAACCATGTAATGACCTTCCATTTATGGTGTTCATCAAACTCCTTAATGGATGATTCTATACGTTTGTGTCTTTTCCAATGAACACTTATGGGTTTTGGAGCCAAGTGGTATATTGAAATTCCATGCAGTTCTTTCCAATATTTCAACTCCCTTGCCATGTCCTTTCTCATGCACTTTCAACTATCCATTCGATACAAGACGATTACTGAAATCTTGACTTCCCTTCGTCAGACGAACTTCATGCATATCTCTAATAATATTTATGAATGGATACATCGACGAAGGTTGATCAAATAGATCATTCCTGGCGATTTATTAGAAGAATGGTTTACTAAATCACTTTTACCCTCGATTGCTCGTGATGTTTCCATGGGTGGTATAGTCATTGAGGAAGAAGCCATTGCTCAAGCTCAGTACTTAGATTTGGTTTTTTCACAATTGGTACTTTGTATGATTTGATACCAAATGTTACCCATTCCTCTACCGATTCTTCTAAACCATCATCCACATCACATGTGGATGGAGTTATCGGCTCCGTCAAAACCTAATATGCTTCCCAATCGACTAGAACTGCGAATCGATCTTCTTCGGAACCTCCTCCCATTTTGTCCACACTCACCTATACCTCCCCCCAAACTCAAGTTTCTGAGGTGAATGCAGTTCAATCTGCCCCTTCACAACAATCCATAGGTAAGAAGAACACAAAAATAAACCAAAAAATAATAATAACAATGACCATTCAAAACCTCAAACTCAAACACCTACTACCAAAATGAAACCACAACGAAAACCAAAGTTCCCATGTCTCATTTGTGGTGACAATCACTACACTCGAGACTGTCCACATCGTGATGAAGTGGTGAAACGTTTTAAGGGAAATTCCCAACCCACCATGCTTACTCATCCTTTTCCACAACAACAATCCATGGTTTCTCAAACCCCTTCTCCTAGGGGAAGTTTCATACATTCTCATGATGAGGCCTCGACAAGTGCCCATATCTATATGTTTAATGGGATTTATTTAACCACTCTTTCTATGACATACCACACACTAGCTAAACCTGACAAAGACGAGGTCACTAATGGTTCCTCACCGGATCCATCACCATCCTCCGTTAGTCCTCGATCTGTTAGTCCTTTGACTGGATCACTTCAGATAGAGAAAACTTCGTTCGACTCTATATTATTCCCTCCCAAGAGCACTATCTATAAATCTACTTTTAATCCTAGTTCATGTGCTGCCCAAAACTACAACATTGTTGAAGATTTGGCTCAAGCACCGTGTGCTATGTCTGCATTAGAAGTTCTACAGCACTGCCCAAGTCAACATAGAACTCTCTTGGCTTCTATTGGCGCTTCTGATCTTGAGTCGTCCAACAATATCACGTTTAACCTAGATAATTATAAGTCTCGACTCTCTCACCAACTAGATTTTCAAATTGATGTAGTTGTTCATAATCAACAAATCCACCGAACTATCTTGGATGAGGGAGCCTCTACTTGTGTCATGTCTTTTACTTGTTGGAAAATCTTGAAATCCCCCACACTTAATAAATCCCCTACAATGTTACATGTATTCAATGGGTGAGGTTTTCATCCTCACGGGCTCTTGCAGTCCTTAGCTATTCAATTGGGTGGAAAAACTTTCTCAGTTGACATCGAGGTGGTTGATTCTCCCCTCGATTACAACCTGTTACTTGAAATAAGTTGGTTTTATGCTATGACTATCATTGCTTCATCAGTGTTTCGGTTTGTACAATTTCCTCATCAAGGTAAAATTGTCACTATTGATCAGTTAGATTTTTGTAGACCCGATGCTCGCACTCCCGCTACCAACAATATTCCTTTCTTGGGAGATCACAAGATCACGTATGAAAGAGTTGGTGTTGGCTTGATGAAATATTCTATCCTTATGGGTAACTTCCTTACACCACTTCTACCTACCACACATCATATTGCCACCATCAATATGATTTAAACTACGGCTTATCAATCTTTGGAATCATCTGACCATTGGATTGTGCCTAGTCCTCTAGAATTTGATGCACTAGGTGACACCATGCCACTTAGTCCATCTGAGGCATCATACACTACTATTGAATCTACCTCTCCCTCTTCAAACGACCAACATATATTGGTGCCCGACACCTACTTGATGCCATCCTAGTTGAATCTCTTGTCTTCTGTTTTTGACTACATTTCCCAAATTTTTCCTTCTGTCGAATCTATCATGAAAATTCTTAGCATTGATGAGGTGCCTTGGGATGATAACCACCATCACTCTCCTTTTCTTCCACCTCTAGAAGAAAACCAGGAAGATAAACACTCTATATTTTCTCCCGATGTTGTTAATTCTCCACAGTCTCCTATACTTACCCAGGATACCATTTCAGAGGGGAATTTAGGCAACATTTATACCACAGTCATTATTGATATTTCGATCAAAGAAGGCATTGTGGAAAACATTCATCTCGGTGCTAATTGTATGCCCAAGGAGGTGGTCTCTTATACTGCCTTATTCAAATAATTCTACGATGTCTTCACTTGGAGCTACGAGGAAATGCTAGGGATCGACTTGTCGATTGTTATGCATGAAATTATAACTTACCCAGGTGTTAAACCTGTTCGACAGAAACTCCGCCCGGTTCATCCCAAGAAAACCACAGCTATAAAGGCAGAAGTTGAGAAACTTTTGAAATATGGCTTCATCTATCCTATCCCCTTGACAGAATGGGTTTCTAACCTTGTTCCGGTCGCCAAGAAACAAGGGACCATTCGTGTCTACATTGATTATAGGGATCTCAATAAGGCTTGTTTGAAAGACAATTACCCTATGCCCTTCATCGATGAAATCATTGATAATTGCACTAGTAGCGTGATTTTCTCTTTCATGGATGGATTCTCAGGGTACAACCAGATTGAGATTTTATCTGCTAATCAGCATAAGATGACCTTCATCTTCCTGTGGGGAACTTTAGCCTATCGAAAACTACCGTTTGGCCCTAAAAATGTTGGTGCTACATTCATACGCTTTCCACGATATCAAGCATATTGTAGAAACTTATCTTGACAATTTACCTGCCCACTCATCCAATCGATCAGACCATATTGGTCATCTACGGACTATTTTTCTTCGATGTCGGTTCTACCGTATTCGTTTGAACCCACATAAGTGTTTCTTTGTTGTCGAATCCGGTTGACTCCTTAGTTTCATTGTCTCTAAGAAAGGGATTTGGGTGGATCCCTTAAATATTAAAGTTATTCTTGATTTACCCCCACCTAATAATTTGACCCAGCTCCAAATTTTGCAAGGGAAAGAAAACTTTCTTCATCGTTTCATTTTTAACTATGCTGACATTATAAAAGGATTCATGCGATTGTTGCAGAAAGACACCCCTTTCATCTGGGATGACACTGCTCAATGATATTTTGATGCTCTTAAGCATGCCTTGAACAACGCACCTTTGTTTCATCCTCCAGATTATATGAAATACATGTCCTTTACTTAGCTGTCTCTACTTCCACTATTGCTATGGTGTTAGTTCAAGAGGACCCAAACGATGAAGAACATGTGATATATTAAATGAGAAAAAGTCTATCTGGCCCTAAGCTCCGATATTTGCATGTTGATAAGTTGGATTTGGCAGTCGTCATCTCTATCTAGAGATTTCGCCAATATATCTTACTACACACCGCCACTATTATTGTGAACTCAAACCCCATGTATCATATTTTGACACATCAAGTTCTTGGGGGAAAATATTCCAAATGGATCATTATCCTTCAGGAATTTGATATTGAATTTGCTAAGTCCAAAGCCAAAAAATCCTTAGTGTTTGTAGAGCTTATCTACGACCTTCCCTTGCCGATGAATATACTGAGCCCAGAGATCCTCTCCATGATGAAACTCTGCTCCTCATCAACACATTCGATCCTTGGTATGGAGATATTCTCCTTTATCTCCAAACCCAACATTTTCAGCCTGATATCTCTCATGAAGAACATCGATGTATTCGTCACCATTATCGTTGTTACCTTAATATCGATGACACTTTTTATCGCCATGGTATTGATACTATCCTCTGACTATTTTTGAATCGTGAAGAGACCGAACACATTCTGAATGACTGTCACCTTGGTGCATGTGGCAGTCGCCTTTCTTGGATGGCTATAGCTTAGACAATTTTACGTGCGAGTTACTTTTGGCCCTCAATTTTCAAAGATTGTATTAAGGTAGTCAAAAAATGCCCACCTTGCCAAGTTTTTAATAAAAAGGCATGAAACCACCCTACTCTGCTGCATCCCATTATTTCCATCAGCCCCTTTTCCAAATGGGGTATTGATTCCATGTAGTGTAAGCCTACCTCAGTCAGGGGGCACGGTTATATAATCGTCGTCGTTGATTACTTTACAAAATGGGTTGAGGCTATGCCTACCTTTATGAATGATGGTCATACTGTAGCTCTTTTCTTTTTTAACCACATCATGACTCACTTTGGTGTTCCACATGCCATTGTCACTGATCACGGTTCACACTTTCAAAACCATATGATGAGTGAGTTGCATCCCAAGTTGGGTTTTCTCCATGAGAACTCATCCCCGTACTATCCTCAGGAAACAAACAAGCTGAAGCTATCAACAAGGTCCTCAAAACCATGATTCAACATATGGTAGGGGCAAACAAGACATCTTGGCATCTACAACTTTTCTTTGCTCTCTAGGCTTATCATACCTCAGTGAAAAATGCTACTAGATTCACTCCTTTCCAGTTAGTATATGACATCAACATTGTTTTACCAATCGAGTGCGAGATTCCATCGCTGAAACTTAAAGTAGAACTCTTGCCCCATACATCTGCTAAAGAAGAACATTTCTTACATCTGACCAAACTAGATGAAAAACGTTGTGATGTTGCTCTCGTTAACGAGACGTATCAAAAGTGGATCAAGAATCAATACAAAAAATCCTTTCACCCTCAAACTTTTGCAGAAGGAGACCTACTCCCCGTCTATGACCAGGCTCATGACAAGTTAGGGACAGGACAATTAGAACCTTTGTGGCATGGTCCTTACATCGTGAAATGTGTTTTACATAGAGGTGCCTATGAGTTAGTTGATTATGATGGAATCTCATTGGGAGAGCCCTGGAATGGGCTTTACCTTACGAAGTACTATGCCTAGACTATCTAGCATGCGTGATTTGTACACTATTTTTTTTTTTAGTTTGGTGTGTCTTTTTCTTTTGCATGCTTTAGTTTTTTCCTTAGCCACTTATACTACGTCTTGTGTTTTCATGCGCAGATGACATATTCCTTTCCTATATTTGTCGGGTTTGCAGATGGCACTAGTTGACATGCCCAAAATGTTTCTTCTGCAACTTGGGTCGTTTACCACTCTGATGAGCTAGTGAGTTCAAGAGGTATTTTCTTAGGATCGACAACAAACAACATGGAAGAATATCATGTTGTCATCGGAATTTTAAACGAAGCCTCCTCCCTAGGTGTTTCTCATATGATCGTCAAGCTAGAATCTCAACTCGTGGTCTGTCAACTGAATTGAATCTACGTTATTTGCAATCCTATCCTGCTATGTCTCCACTTATGAGTTCATCGCCTTGAACAAATGTTTTATTTTATCGAATACAGACACATTCCAAGAGAACTCAATACCATTTCAGATTCGTTAGCCAATTACATCATGGATCGGTATCTCGCACATAGATAAGGTTTCACAAAGGAAATAAATCATATCATACATCGCATGTAAATTAAAACACATTACATAAACACATCACATTTAAGACATCATTTGGCACTGTATAAACTTGGATATATATATATATTGCATGATGAAAATGTTTGGTTACATCAAAATGGTACATAGATAGGCAAAATGTGGGTCCTCACACCCATAAACATCGTCATATAGACTATACATGTCACTAGGAAAACTCTAATCTCCCTGCATCACATTGTATTGTGAGTAGCATATCACTGCATGGGCTACTCGCCTCAGTAAAGAGTTAATACTCTCAGGCACTCCCACGACGTGTCTCTGTAGATGTAGTGGCACTTCCTGCCTCCTAAGAGGAGGGATACCCATTGTGAGGCCTTGGAGGTTTCTTTCAAACTCTTGGAGACCTCTTTCTTCTACCCCTTGATCTTCCATGATCTGACCATCCCCATGACACCCCAATGATCGCATTTCTTTCGGACGTGTTTCTCCCCTATATGCACATTGAAATGATATGTCTGTTAAAAACTCTTCTATGTACCCCAAAAAATAAAATACGTTTAAAATAAAAAACACTGACAAGATTATTTTTTGGGTTCTTACCTGATGCATCCTAGTCCACACCATATGGAAGGACCAGGTCCATGCTCCCCTGTAAATCCACTCCAGCATATGGGAAGTATTCTATCACGATCAATTGGAGTCTCGGCCAAGCGAAGAAATCACTAGTGAATTTGAACTCTGAATCTAAGCTTAGTCTCGGAGACATGCTAGCCCATCGCTCCATATGTGGTTCTCCCACTGGTCATACTGCTTATGGAATCTGAGGTTTCATATGAGGAATGTGGTCTAAGAAGAACGAAACCAAAAATGAACCATACCCGAACTGCTTCTGTTGCCCTGCTCTGCATCGCGTAATTTTCTCCTTCACATTTTGAAGGAACCCTGGACTATAATTAAATAGTGTTGGCTCTCAACACTGTAAACCATAGGCCACCTATAATCTTGAAACTAGGTGTGAGTTGGTACTTCCCGCTATACTCTTAATGGAAAACAGAATGGACCGAAGAGGTAGATCCCTGATGTCTTTGATTGTGATTTTACCTCCCACTAGTCTCGCTCCTGGGACATAATGGTTTTCCAGGTACTCATCTACAGGCACAGGAAGTTCCCTCTGTCCAGATAAAACTATGGGAGCCCCCATTTTTGAGAGGCTGTTCAAGAAGTATACATCTTCCAACTCGATGGTAAGAAGATGCATTCCAATTTGGAACTCTTGTTCCACAACGTTCCATAGCCCAATCATATGCTCGAGAAGAAGAATCTCTTTCTTCATTTTTTTCATTTTGAATAAATTGAGGAGATTGCAATTCCTTAATGCGTCTCTTGATCGAGGACTTTGCAATGTGGCCACATCATCGAGCTCATGCTCTCTTTATTTCCACTCGATCATGATTATTGCCGGAGTTACCTGCAATCATCAACAACCAAAATTCATTAGTCACTTGTTTTCGGCGATTTGTGGGCAATTAAAAAATAAAAAAAAATTGTTTTCTATTTCTATGAGGCCAACGCCCCTTTTATATGCACATCAGTTCTCCAACGCACCCTCAGAATGGCCACCAGGGCGCTTTAAAAAATTAAAATACTCCCCTTCACGTTTTGAGAGAGCATTGGCGTTTTTTGGGCAAATGTCTTGTGGTTTTTGGGTAGCGCCCCCTCCACCACTACATGAGATAATTGGCGCACCCTTCATAGGATTGTAGGGGAACTTATAAAATTGAACAACACTCCCCCACTAGTTCTAGAGGGGCATCGAGCCCTTTTGGGCGCTTGAGCCAACCCAGGGAATCAATTTTTGCACCCAATCATTGCCTTAAAATAAATTTTGAACCGTACAAAGTAAAGAAAGGAAGAAAAGCACCAACCTGGTCCAAATGGAGAGGAAAATAGATGACCATAGCTTTGGCACCGAACAATTCAAGATTCACCCTCCAAATCACAAATTCTCCACTGCTACAAATCTTTGCACAAATGAAATGGTAAATGATATTTTTACCCCATTTTACTATTATAAATTTCATTTTTTCCTAAGATATAGTTATTTTTGGGTTTTGAAAATATTTTGGAGGCCTTATTAATCCCTTGGAATGTAGTTTTGACATTACTGGTAGGTTTCAAAGGAATTTTGTTTGTTTTTTCATCTTGTCACATTCACGAGCATAGTCTTAGTTCATTCTCAAGCTCAAAGACATAAGAATGCATCAGGTAAAATTTTATCTATTTTTTGGACCCACATGGATACACAAAAAAGGAACCCCCTGGAGTCTTCTTTAAGTCATTTTCAGACTCTATAAATATGAAAAACCACCGAGTTTACCTTCTCTGGACTCAGTAAACAATCATACATTGAAGGGCCTATATGGGAACGAACCCTTACTTCTTCTAGTTCGTTAAACAAAGGAAGAGGGACTTACCAAAGGTGAGTTATATCGAGCATGTGCTACCCTCCTCGAGCTCATTAAATTAAAAAGAGGTACTCATCTATATGGATGGGGGGAAAATTGAAGAAAGCAAGCCAAGCAGTTTCTGAGAACATTACGAGTAACTCTTACAGTCGCCCTTGAACATGACATTGTATCTTTGCACGTATTTTAAGTCGTTGAACCTCTGCACTGAACCAATCCTCTAAGTTTATTTACTCCTTTGGGTCACTCGAGGAAATTCACAGTATCCACTGCATCATCCAGCTTTGGTCGATGTCATGTTTCTGTTGTTGTTCCTCAGCGTTCAAGGGAAGTATCTGCCTCAAGAGTCAACTATCACAAATTCTTGTTTCAAATTCCCATGTTAGTTCATGTTATTTTGATCCACCAATTATATATTTGTGTCTATTTCATGTTGTTAATGGGGGATACATCAAGGCCCTCCTACGACAATTCTATTCCTGTTGACTTCAACACATTGTCCAGGAACTAGACATAGAAACCAGTTAGTACCTTGGGACCTCCATACCTCAATTGCAGGCCTCCTTGCCCCCGAAAGTGGGTTTACATCATTGACCTCTGATCAGATGATTCCACAAATGTTCGACTTCAGCTCATCCATTCGTATTCTTTGGAATATATTAGAGTACCTTGGGAATCATTAACATCAATGGTGATCTCCCTCGTGCCTGTTAACGGTTCACCTCATTGACCGGTAATAAAGTGGTTTCTACCATGTTCGACATCAGGACACCTATTCACATGGGTATATTCATACTACATTGAGATCGGTAAGAAGACCTTGGGTTGAATCATCACTCTTATATGTATTTTACCCAGGTTGCGATAGATTTTCTTTGAACATTGACACATATACTGTCACATGATCCACTTTGTATCGGTTCATGTCTATGTCTCATCGTCTCGTAGACCCACTGTGTATTCTTTGTGCCTAAGACCAGTTTAGGTCATAGGAGTATAGATCCACATTGTATCTTCATTGGCTATACCTTTTTGTCAATATAATTATGGATCTGCAGTGTATTTTATTGCAGCCATACCTTGAAAGTCTTTATCACTCAAGCATAGGTATGCTTGCCTTGGGTTTGAAGAGTATAAAAATTACTTCAGTCATCAGTTCTCGTCTTCTCACTTCGCACTTTTGGGGGCAATCTGTTACACATCAAAATCACTCATTATGATGATGGCCTAGTGTCATCATTACCAATGTTGCAAGTGTCACATTTTGGCCGTAAGTTTCACAAATATCATACTGTCATCTTGCCTATGTTGTGTCTTGGAAAACATTATCAAGAACACTTACAAGACACATCAAAAGACTATTTTTGAGGAGGAGAAATCATTTGACAAAGATCATAAGTCTTTTGCCATGGAAAAAACCACTCAAAAACCATTTTTGGAAGGCATCACTCCCCTATACACTTTCAGGGAGTGCCAATGCTTTGTACCCTCTTTTGGGGGAGCGTTGCAATGCTTTGTGCCTCCTTTTGAGGGAGTGCTAAACTTTCTGAGTGAATTTTGGATAGTTGATGGAAATCAAGGAATAATCCCCTTCATATCTAGAGTTTGTTGGATTTGAATCTAAGGTCAAACCTCAATCTTAGGGAAGATATGCAATTGAAGGAGAAGAATCCTCAACCTATCCCAATAATCTCTCAAGTGGTTAGGCCTCTCCAAGATTATATAAGGAGGCCTCTTCATGGTGACAGAGGAGACATTGTAAAGTATCAAACTTATGATCTCATAAGGGAGATATCATTGAAGAAGCAACATTCTGTGTGTGGATTATTTGAGCAAGGGTTTGTACAAAGAGATATTGGTGAAGCTACTACACCTACATCCATGGCTGTAAGAATCAATTTGTTTTCGTTAATATAAATCTATGCTTGGCATGTTTCCTTTAAAGTTTATGTATGTTTCATGAACTTGTTTCTTTCATAGATCCATTATTAAGATAATCATGGTAGAGTAGGAAGTATGTCTCGTTTTGTTTTCTAATTGTATTGCAGGACCTTCTGAAGAACTTGGATATCAATATTAGCCTAGATCAAGCAAGGAAAAACGTCAGTAAAAGGTATTTACCCTTGTTTTTTCTTCTTCTTTGAATAGTTTAGCTTCATGAAAAGGAATGTCAGTGTCCACAATAGCATTTTTTTGTCTTGGTCATAGGGGTCGAGTATCCAAGATGAAATCCACTTGTCTGCAGGGGGATTCTCTTGTAACAAAGAGCCAACATTACCAGTACATAAATACAATGTACCTACCTTCTATCTTTTTTCCATTACCAGATATCCTTTAGTGACCTTCCATGCCTTATCTGTAAATATAGATACACACCGTTCATTTTCCAATTGCCCCGTTGAAATTATATTTCTTCTTAGATCTGGTATATGTCTCACCTCTTTCAGTAACCATTGGTTTCCATTCTTTTTATTTATTTGTACCTTCCCATTCCAACAATTTGACATGGTTCATCATCACCCAAATAAATTTGTCCAAAATCTCCTTGAACATAATCTTGAAAATATTTCCTATGGGGTGTGGAATGAAACTAAGCCCCTGAATATACTACTCAATATTTCATAATATTATCTAAGAAAATAATAAAAAAATCTTGTAACAAATCACCTATTACATTTTCTTCCTGATTTTTCTCCTGCGTCCATCTCTTTGTTTCTTTGAAGATATACAATCTTTCTTCAAATGTCCTTTCTTTCCACAATTCCAACCCTCTATCTTTCCTGGTCTAGATTTGGATATTCCCTTATTATAATTCTCTCATTTCATTGAGATCTTTCCTCTATCCTTTTCTCTTCCCCTGTTCTCCGCGGTCAACACATTACCTGATGTATCACTTGTGATTTTATGTCGCATTTCCTCACTAAGGATAACACCAACAACATCGTCAAATTTCATAGTGTTTGAACCAGAGGCAAAGTTACTTACAATCATGACCAAGCCATTCCAGCTTTCTGGAAATGAGAACAATATTAGAATATCCCTAACCTCATCATCAAAGTCTACTTTTACAGAAATTAGATGATTAGTAACTATATTAAATTCATTTAAATTGTCTAAAATAGACTCACCTTGTAACATCTGTATATAAAATAACCACTTCATTAGAAATACCTTATTGGAGGCCAAGAGTTTTTCATATAGTTTATCCAATTCCTTCACTAGATCCTTCGTTGTCATTTCTTTTTAAATATTGAAAACCATTGATGCTTCCAGGCATAACTGTATCATTCATAGTTCCTTTTTGTCAAGAATCTCCCATTCTTTATCCTTCATACTCATCGACTACTTTTATTTTCCTCCCAACAGTAGGAAAATATCCTTATGACATAGATAGTATTCCATTTGCATCTTCCCTTTGAATTTTGAAATCAATGGACACCATTCTAGACATGTTGTAATAGATTAAAGAGTTTTTAAATTGGTTAGTTTAGTTGTTGGATATTTTTCACTCACCCACCAGGAAAATTCATCCTCACTTGGTTGATTCAATTACTTGGGAATTTTTTCTCTCATATAGAGTTCAAATAGGATGGAAAAAAAACCCCACCCTCTCTTCCTAGCTGATGAATTTAATTGCTATGTTTTTGAATTAGTCCCTATGCATATCAATTCATTGTCAAGTTGAATTTTATTTGTTGGGAAGTCTTTTGTTTTCCCGTGGCCCATATGTGTCCATATGAGTTGTATGCATCTTTACTAGATCCCTCAAATCTTCAATTCGTCGATTATTTCATAACTTGGTTGAGTCCCTTCAGTTATGGTAATTTATATTTCTTGTTCTGACTTATTTTATTTCTCGATCAAACAAAGTTTCAAGTACTGAAAATTGCTTCACGTTAGAAATATTCAATATAATCCCTTTTTAGCACTTAATTTTGTTGTTAAATATTGAAAATAATGACTTGAAATACATTCACAATGATGCACCATCCTATTGATTTTGACATTGATGTGGAGTAGGGAGAAAATTAAAATCCCTAAAAGAAAGGGAAAGAACCACACCATGTTGAAAGAACCACACCATGCTCATTCTATGAAAATAGTTTTCATCTTCCAACCCTATTAACAAGACCTAGAATAAAGAGGTATTTTTTAATTTGGTAATCCAAGGTTCTTTCCTAAAGGTTGAGTCAGAAATAATGTGCTCAAGTAGAGATATATTGAAATCATTGTAGTGATAAATCCCTTATCTGGAAAACATTTGAGGCTCATATTCTATAGATTTAGCTTCTAGGTTGGGATGTCCATATATTAAAAAGTGCAGGAATCTATTCCATTGGCTTCATTGAAGTCCTATCATATATAGTAGATATAAGGTGTTTTCTTTATCAAATAAAACAAATCAATTGATATTTTTAATTTGCATTGAGCATAAAAATCTTGAGGCCAAAAACTTTATCTCAAAACACATATTTTGGCATATTAGGTAATAGGTTACATAGGTCTCTTAGTGACAGACTTAGAGACTTGTCTTTTTCTATGTCAATGAGGATAGACCATTTCCATTGCATTGTCAATTGTGTCTTGTGTAAATGTTACCACCAAGTTAATTACTTGTAGCCATAAAGAGAAGAGGATACACCGAGAGAGAATAACTCACATAGCATTGGTATCTATTCACTAGCTTCAAAATATTTGTACATAAATGTTTTTTATTGACAAGATTTCTATTGTGTTTCCATATAGTTGTTGTGTGTAGGTTACAACTAGGAGAAGGATTTTCAACAAGGGAGAGAATAAATATCCTTCTGAAAGGTAGAAGAAAAAAGGAATAGTTGTATTTTTGAAGAGAAAGCATTTTGTACAAGGATAAGGATATAGCTCAAAAGAGACTTCCACAAAGGATCTATGTTGGCAAATAGAGTTTGCTATAAGATGCTCATTTATGGATTAGAACATGATGAAAATCTACTTTATGAAGTCCATATTAATCAAGGTTAGCTAATTTCAAAAATATAGTAGGAAAATAATTACAGTTGGGAAGGAAAGGTCCTAAATATTTCCTCATTCCATGTACTGGTTCTTATTAATACAATAATTCTTGTCGTACTCTTTCTTATATTTTTGTGGTGTATTTTATTTACATACTTTCATGAATACTCCTTCCATGGATTTATTAAAAGGATGAGGCCATTGGAACCATAGAGAGGGATGAAAAAGAGGAGAAATAATAGGGCTACACAGAACAAGGGATAAAGGAAATTGAAGAAGAGAGAATAAATACAAGATCCTTTGATGAGAGAGGAAACTTTTGAGGGGAACTCCCTGGTGGAGTTACCACAATATAGAACATCCGTGGATTCCAACTCCTACACACAACATGAGGATAGGGATAGAAGACCACAAAACAACAAACACTACATAAAAAGGGGGAACATGAGAAATTAAAAGGAAAACACCTTGTAGAGGATTTTAGTGTTACAATATTTGGAAAATTAAAAAAAAAACTACACTATAACCTCCGTTATTCGAAGAATAGATTTGACTGTAGATATAAATGGATGTTTCATATAACTAAGCAAATTTGGGTGGGTGGAGGTTTTAGTGGAGGCTTTTTGTTGGTGCTTTCATTGGTAAAAGATAAAACTACATTATTAAGTAACCTACATTAGTGCAGACATAAAACTAAAAAGAACCGCTTCTCTTATAATTATTATGCACTAGTTCCACCTTTTATGTTGTATGAAGCACCAATGATTTTTGTGTATATCTATGCATCGATCTGTATTGTTTTTTGTATGCAACAATGATTCTCATATAAATATGATGCACTAGGTTGCTATTTTTATTTTATGGCACAATGATTCTCTTACAGTTTGTATGCACCAGTGCATGTATTACCATGTGCACCAGAGGGAAGTGAAATTTTGAATATTTGAAGTGATATGTTGACGCCATTATTTCTTACTAAGCATCGCTGTGTAAATTTCATCATTCTTTGTTACTAAGCACCAATGCATTGAGGGTTCTAAATTGCCAATTCTCAACAATAGGGACTAAAACCAAGGATGAGGCCCAATTAGAATCCTCCCTATTTGGTATGGAATAATCATCTAGGTTATTGTTTGAAAACAATTCAATGGTATTTAAAAGTTATCCAATTTTGTTCTTTTTATTGTTTTTAATTTTATAGTTATCTACTGCAGAAAGTAAGTAAACTAATGAGTTTGTAGAAATCTGTGCTAAGTCTAACCTACGATAATAGTCAATGAAAACTATATCAGACTTTGGATTATTTAGGAAATAATTCCACTAATAATATATTACTCATTAGATAACATCTAGGAAACAATAACTGATTAACATCAGAAAGGGATAAAATTTAATTGCAAGACATTCATAAATAATTCCATAATATCCGAGATAATAGTAAAATAAGATTAACTAATAAAGAAAAAATAATTCACTGAAAGTATCCAACAATTTATTCAACCAAACAGGATATTTTAAAAGTATTGAAATTATTACTAGATGCCTATAATATTTAATTAGTTGTAGAATAACCCATGTTGATGAATAAACACATAGAAATTCAGCAAACCAAAATGTCTTGATTCCAAAGTGTTTATGAATTCAGCCTTGAAATAATGCTCTGCTAAAAATCCTCTTGAAATCATAGTAGAAATCTAAAATATCTTGAAATAGTTCCATAGATTGAAAACCTTCTACCAGGAGGTCGATGTTATATCCTTAATCCCCCCTCTATAGGGTTAGAGAGGAACACAACTGAATATGGAATCCAAGACATAGGTCTAGCTCAACTTTTATACAATTTTTTAGGGGTGTTGTTGGTCATCTATGGGACAACGAATGACATGTCTCTTGTCATCGATTCACAATAAGGAACATTCTTAGTAAGCTTCTACATTCATAGAGTTTTGAAGAGGAAACATAAGGATGAGTTTCTTCTTCATGGCATGATCCTTAGAACTCACATCATTCGAGTCCCCATTGGTATTTAGAATATCTATAAGCTCTCCCAAGCCTCTTCCAAGAATTTATATAAAGAAGAAAAATCTTGAGCATGGGGAGGAAGAATCATTTATAGATTTTTGCTGCTAAAATGCATAGGTGATTCTCCATCCACATCAGTTTTAGTCAAGTTTCCTAGATTGGTTGAAGAGTTGAGGAGGATCAAGGAGAAAGGGGAAAAGGGGAGTGAATATACACTAAGTGGTATTGTATTTATGTACTTAAATTATTCATATTAATATATCTTTTGTTTTCCCTTATGAATGTTTGTATTTCATGCATGAAATTTCATATCTAATTTATTTGATCATAGATCATGTTAGATCTAAGATAGATCTAGGATTCTAATGGTAAGAATAAAATTAGGAAGGAATTGATTGTCTCTTGTGTGGAGGGAGTAGGTTGTTTTGGTTGGATATGGAACTTTAGAACCGCAACAACCAATACATACGAAGGAAAACCTTTAGGAAAAGGTTTTCCATCCCACCATTTCTTATTTTAATTATGAATATTATTACTTGAGTCTAAATGAAATCCATAGAAGTATATCCCAATGTTTTTCTAGGACTAATAGGTAGATCCTAGGGAGATATTACTATCCACCTATGACATTTTATCCATAACGAAACAAGTGACTGCATTGGGGAACAATATTTGATTCTTCTCTAGTTGAGAATCCCTTGCCTATTTTCCTTTTTTTAATTTGGTTATTTTCATCCCTAATACTCCTTAATAGGTTGGATCCCTTAGATAATATTGGGTCTCAGACAAATCTATTTTTTTTCAATACTTTGTAGGGTGTCACTTGTTGCACTACTAGTGACAAGCAACTATTTTCTTGTTGAAGGTAATCTAACACACAACACCCCCGGTAAACTATGAAAATTGTATAGTTTCCATATTTATTTGGTAATATATGATTTGTATGATCTCAAGTCCCTATCATTGGTGTGTACATTTCCATATTGTCTCTGTTTGATTCCTTTGCTAGACCTTTCATCTGCAATTTTTGTTTGAAGTGTTTTTGTGTGGCTTGCTTGGATTGCTTGTTTACATTTTTTTTTGTTTAATGATCCATTGAAGATGGGTAGTGCAGATAATAGATATGATTATATATGATATCTCCCTATAATAGTTTCATTTGGTTTATTTATCCTCTTGTGATTGGTGTTCATTTCTAGGTCCAATTTCAGAGGTAAGTTTTGGGTTGATATTCTTGCAGACACTGAAGTGGGATTTTCAACATCACTACTAATTTCCTACAACCCTTGCTTGCTGATTTTTGGTGTTCCATTTGTATATTATGCTATTGTTTAGATGAAGGAATCCTTTTCATCATATTTGGAAAAAAAAAAAATCATCCTTACAAGATTTTGAAGAATTAAAGACAAAGTGCGTTGTTGAAGTGGTGTTGATGGGCAAAATTGACCGTCCGTCAACTGGAAGAGTGGATCCAGTCCGAGGTTGTCTAAATAACCCAAGCCGTTTGGGATAACCCACCCTGACGGGTTTAGTGGCTCTGTTAGCTGATCTAAGTCCTAGAAAAACAAAAGAAAAACTATACTAATAAACTAATCTAAATAAAAACAATACTAAAACAAACTAATAAACAAACCTAAACTATATATATACAATCTATTACCTAATTCATACAACAATAATTCTATAAAATCAAATGTTCAATTATCAACAGAATCAACTTCAATTTACAAATATACAATATTTACAAATTACAAATTTAAATGAAAACCTGCAAAAGTCATTTGTAATCTGTCCTACGACGGCGAGAGCATTGTTTTTTTATTTTTATAATTTTAGAAAAAAAAATAGAACAAAAACTATCTAAGCTAATCAACTAAAATAATAAATCTAACTATGAATCTAAACTAAGATATTTATCTAAACTACTTAAATAACACTAATAAGCTAACTATTAAATACTAAATAACAAACTAACCTGAAGTAACGCTTCAGGTTTGTCCTGTGTATGATGGTTCATTCAACTGATTGGTGGGAGGAAACCCGCACCATATTCTCCACGAGATTCTCATAAATGGAAAGATGGTGTGCTCTTGAAATATAAATAACAGGACAAACAAGACATAAAAATTTACAACAATCTTATAATTTACAAATCGTCGCAGCTAGATAAATCTGTGTGCAAAGACTTGTACAAAGTGATTCATTTAACGAAAAAGGTAAACCTGTAATTCATTAAACTGAAGCAGACTAATTGTTGTATTTTAAAATAAGAGAGATCAGACATGGAAAACATATAAATTAAATCACATCAACATGCAAAGAATTATGATAGCTAAAGTAGTCGATAATTAATTGCAAACTGATATGCAGAAAACTTGAAACAAACGTTTGATATATTGAAAGCGAAAGCTGTTACAAGACATCAACTTTCATCTCAGTCTGAATCATAAATCCATAGCCTGGTTCTCCCCACAGTGATGATGATGGGTTTATTACAAAAAATGACAAGTATTTAAAGACCTCCCATAGGGTAAAACATCCCTGTGGGAATTATCAAAACAGTTTACAAAAAATCTGGGATAATATCCCAAGTCTCTATTTCTGACTCAAACTAACAACCTAAAATAAAAACTACATCACACAAATATCTCCTAAACTGCCACAGCATGCCCATTTGATCATTGTAATTTGTATGTACCTGAAAGAAGGACAAAAATAGACAAGTTAAAAGGATATTTTGTTGATAAAATTGTCAAAAAACTAATTTTAAGACTAGCTACAGAATCTTGCGATTTTGTAGCTGGTCTAAACTGAACACGGAATCATTTCAAAACAAATTCAAGTCTTAAAGAATTATATTCAAACTATTAAACAAACATTCAATTGCTAATTGGAAACCAAACGAATCATTCAAATCGTAACTTGTTATGCTAATTTGAGAGCAAACGAAATCGTGGTCAACCGAATGATAACAGAGATGCATGCACTCTGTTCCATCTGTTATCACGAATTTGGGGTAAAAAAAATCTCTCAGATAATTCGACAGCAATGAAATTATTTTCATGAACCAATTCCAATCGACACAAATAGTTTATGTTGCTTCAGCCATCAACAAAATCATTGTCGAATCCAAACGAAATCAACAGGATCGTCTTTGAAATTAATAGAACTATATTAAACACATACAAATGATCATGCTAATAGTGGCATGTAGCAATCATTTGCAAATCAAATCAAACAGGAATGAATCGAAATAATTTGAGGTTGATACAAACGTTATGAATCAACACAGCTCCAAGATTTTAGCGAATAGATCTTTTTCAAAGGTCAAATGTAATCCAAACAAGAATGTTGATTCGAGGGTTGGGTTCTCTGGCTCCCTTTCTGGTTTCAAGAGAACTTTCCTCGTCATCAAATATATTCTTCCCTAGCTCCGTTTCTGATTGATACAGAAGAATGCTTATTCAAGGTTGTTTCTAGGATAGGTTCTAGAGAAAAAATGGACATTCCAATGTACAAAGGCAACTTGGATGTTGAAGACCTTCTAGACTGGATTAGATCTCTAGACAAATACTTCGACTTTGAGGATGTCGAGGAAGAAAAGAAAGTCAAACATGTCGTTACTAGACTTAAAGGGCATGCAACACTGTGGTGGGATGAACTACAGGTTGATAGACATTGCAAGGGCAAGCAGAAAATCCAAAGCTGGGATAGAATGGTTGCAAAAATGAAAGCCAAGTTTATACCTAGAGATTATCAAATAAATCTATTTTGGAGGATGTATAATTTTAGATAGAAGTTGATGTCAGTGAAATAATACACTAAAGAGTTCTATAGGATAAACATCAGAGCAGGTCATTGGGAAGGTGATGATGATAAAGTTGCCAAGTATATGAATGGTCTACGGTATGACATTCAGGACAATATGAGCATGATGACCATCTGAACCGTAGAAGATTCTTATCAGATGGCTCTGAAAGCTAAAGAGAAGCTGAGCTAAAAGAAAGGTCAAAGAGGTTGAGGCAGAAGTCAAAGAAGAGGCAAGACAATTGCCCAGGACAGAACTCAGAGACCTAAAGAAGAGGGAAAGAAACCTCAAACTCAACCTCACAGGGGAGGCAGTATGCTGATAGAAATAATTTTCCTCAAGTTAGAGGAAGAGGAAGAGGAAGAGGAGGCAAAGTGAAATGTTTCGTCTATGGAAAAGTCATACATAAATCCTATGAGTATCTAGATAGGAAGAAATATGGTGGTGAAACTCACATTATCGAGGCTCGAGGACGGAATGTTGAGGTAGAGGACACTAAGGGAAGAATATCTTTGATGATGAGGAAATTTCTCTTGAAACCGGAAAGGGATCCAGAGAACCCAGCCCTCGAATCAACATTCTCGTTTGGATTACATTCGACCTATGAAAAAGATCTATTCGCTAAAATCTTGGAGCTGTGTTGATTCATAACGTTTGTATCGACCTCAAATTGTTTCGATTCATTCGTGTTTGATTTGATTTGCAAATGATTGCTACATGCCACGATTAGCATGATCGTTTGTATGTGTTTAATATAGTTCTATTAATTTCAAAGACGATCCTGTTGATTTCGTTTGGATTCGAAAATGATTTTGTTGATGGCTGAAGCAACATAAACTATTTGTGTCGATTGGAATTGGTTCATGAAAATAATTTCATTGCTGTCGAATTATCTGAGAGATTTTGTTTACCCCAAATTGGTGATAATAGATGGCACAGAGTGCATGCATCTCTGTTATCATTCGGTTGACCACGATTTCATTTGCTCTCAAATTAGCATAACACGTTGCGATTTGAATGATTCGTTTGGTTTCCAATTAGCAATTGAATGTTTGTTTAATAGTTTGAATATAATTCTTTAATATTTGAATTGGTTTTGAAATGATTCTGTGTTCAGTTTAGACCAGCTACAAAATCGCAAGATTCTGTAGCTAGTCTTAAAATTAGTTTTTTGACAATTTTATCAACAAAATATCCTTTTAACTTGTCTATTTTTGTCCTTCTTTCAGGTACATACGAATTACAATGATCAAATGGGCATGCTGTGGCAGTTTAGGAGATATTTGTGTGATGTAGTTTTTATTTTAGGTTGTTAGTTTGAGTTAGAAATAGAGACTTGGGATATTATCCCAGATTTTTTGTAAACTATTTTGATAATTCCCACAGGGATGTTTTACCCTGTGGGAGGTTGACGCCACAGGAGAATGAAGAAGTTAAGAGACAGGTCTAGGACTTAGTGGACAAAGGATTGATTTGGGAGAGCTTGAGTCCATGCGCTGTTCCGACAGTTCTCAGCGCAAGAAAGGATGGTGGCTAGAGAATGTGTACAAACTCAAGGGAAATCAAAAAAATTACCATCAGGTACAGGTTCCCATTGCCAAGCATGGACGACTTGATGGATTGCTTGAGTGGGGCAAAGTTTTTTTCAAAGATTGATTTGAAAAGCGGATATCATTATATTAGAATGAGAGAAGGTGATGAATGGAAGACAACATTCAAGACAAATGAAGGGCTGTATGAATGGATTTTCATGCCATTTGGATTAACAAATGTGCCTAGTACTTTCATGAGGTTGATGAACGAAGTCCTGAAGGATTTCATTGGGAAATTCGTCATTGTATATCTTGATGATATATTAATTTTCAGCAAAACTAAAGAAGAACATTTAAATCATTTAGTTGTAGTGATGAGGAGGTTACAACAAGAGAAATTTTTTATCAATATGAAGAAATCATCATTTATGAGGATCAAACTCATTTATTTGGGTTTTGTTATCTCTACAAATGAATTGAAAATGGATCTAGAAAATATAAATGCCATTAAGGATTGGCCATCGCCGAAGAGCGTGTTTGAAGTTCGAAGCTTCCATGGTTTGGCTATATTCTATAGGAAATTCATCCAAAACTTCAGTGGAATTAGTGCATAGATGATGGATATGGTGAAGAAAAGACATAAATCTTTTCATTGGATGGAGGAAGCAGAGAAGAGCTTCAACCTGGTGAAGAAGAAGATCACTGAGCAACCAATTCTGGTTTTTCCATATTTCAGCAAGACATTCCAGGTTAGGTGTGATGCGAGTGGATTTTCCATTGGAGTGGTATTGAGCCAAGACAACAGGCCGATCGCGTATTTCAGTGAAAAAATGAATGAAGCAAAGATCAAGTACTCCACGTATGACAAAGAATTCTATTCAGTCATACAAGCGCTCAAGAAATGGAGACACTATTTGGTTCCCAAGGTGTTCGTTTTGTACAGTGATAATCACGCTTTGCAATTCGTGACTCGACAGGAGAAGTTGAACCAAAAACATGCTAAATGGGTTGAATACATGCATAATTTTACTTTTTTGATTAAGCATATTTCTGGAACTGCTAACAAAGTTGTTGACGCTTTGAGCAGGAAATGTTTTCTTATGCAGGAATTTAGAGTCAAGACTTTGGGTTTTGATAACCTCAAGGAAATGTACAGGGATGATCCAGACTTCAAAGAGGCATATGAGGCATCTAAGAATCCAATTCTCAGGGATAGAAGCCAATGGACTGAATACATGATCCAGGATGGATTATTGTTCAGGGGAAATCAACTATGTATTCTGAAATGCTCCATGAGGGAGAATTTGCTGAAGGAGAAGCACAGTGGAGGATTGGCCAGACACTTCAGTCATGAAAAAACGTTCTCAAAGTTGAATGGATCATATTTCTGGCCAGGGATGATGACATATGTGAAGAAATTTGTGGATAGGTGTAGAATTTGTCAGCACACGAAAGGAAAAAGGTAAGACACAGGGTTATACCAACCATTACCCATATCGAAAAGGTCGTGGGATGACGTGAGCATGGATTTCATATTGGGACTTCCAAGGACACAAAGGGGATATGATTCAATGTTTGTAGTGGTAGACAGATTTTCAAAGATGGCACATTTCATACCATGACAGAAAACTAGTGACGCGACTCATATTGCGAACCTGTTTTTCAAGGAAGTCATCAGACTTCATGGCTTGCCAAGGAGTATCGTTTCTGATCGAGATACCAAGTTTGTAGGACATTTATGGAGGACCTTATGGAAGAAGTTGGGGAAATGTTTTTCTTTTAGCTTAGCATATCATCCTCAAACGGATGGACAGACAGAGGTCGTGAACATGAGCTTGGGATATTTGTTAAGGAGCTTAGTGACTGAACACCACATTCAATTTGATCACATTATGCCATAGGCGGAATTTGCTTACAATGATTCACTCAATAGAAGCACAGGGCAGAGTCCATTCCAGATTGTATATGGAATGCAGCCAAAGGGATTTTTTGAATTGAAATATTCAAAACAAGTTGAATTCAGGAGTGCTAGTGCAGAGGACTTTGCAGAAGGAATGAAGGAGCTTCACAATAGAATTAAGGAGCGATTGCAGAGTTCAAGTCAAGACTACAAGCATAGAGCAGATCAACACAGGCGAGAACTTTAATTCGAAGTTTCTGATTTGATTCTTTCACATTTGAGGAAGGAGAGGTTCCCAAGGGGAACATACAACAAGCTAAAGATGAAAAAGATTGGACCGTGCAAGGTCATAAGGAAATTTGGGACAAACACATATGATATTGAATTACCCGATGGGGTCAGAATCTCACCAATATTCAAATCGCGGATTTGTACCCTTACAGAGCTGAAGAAGAAGGAGAATAATATAAACAAGAAAATATTCAATGGACAAAACAAATGCCTGTAGCTGAAAAGCCATAGATGGAAAGAATAATTGACAAGAGGATTAGCAAAAAGACTAGGAAAAAAGAGTATTTTGAATACTTGGTCAAATGGAAAGGACATCCAGTTGAACATGCCAGTTGGGAGGATGAAACAAAAATTTAAAAGCATGGATGAATAGTGAAGGAACTCATGAACAGGAGTTCATGAAAATTTTCAAGTGAGGGAGTATGATGCAGGAGCATCGTATAAAGACAAAGACACATGCCTAACCAACGGAGACAGCTGGAAAAATGCCAGCGCACATTTTGAAGTGTTTTGAAGATTAATGAATGGACATTAATGTAATAGCTAGGGAAGTGTACTAACTTTTGTGTTTTGGAGATTTTAAATAGATCTTGAGCGTTGCTCTCATCTGTCGAATGTAGAGGCATTTTTGTGTAATGAATTCAAGTAGGTAGATTAAATTTAATAGTTTAGAAAGTTTTAGGAGCGTAGGAGGTAGGAGGGAAAATGAATGATAGACACCCTCAACCCTTGTATCATTGTAACATAATTCAGAATTCATAAGCTGTAGAGATGTAGAGAGGAATATAGGAGGACAGAGAATTTATGCATTTTAGTTGCTATTGGCCATGTACACGAGCACTGGATTTAATAGAAGAAATTTTTGATTCCAATCTATGTGTTTGTTATGGTTGTTGGAACCACCTGTTAAATGGTATGTTGTAGGCTTGTTTACATTCTCTATGCGCATTCTATTTCAATGCCAATGTGTGTGTGTATGCTCTAGAATTCTATGTTGAATGTTTGAATTCTGGATAAGGGGTGAATGAGTTTCAATTGTTTCTCTTTCTGAGAACTCCTACAGAGAGTGCAGTGGAGGGTCCGCAAGGAGTGCGTTGACTAGGTTTTGTGTTTCATCTCAAGACCCTCAGAGGAGATTCAAATTATGTCTTCATAGGAAAAGAGTGCTAGAAGAGAATAGAATCATGCAAGGCATGCGTAGGCCAGGTGGAGTCTTGGATTTTACAAATCCAAGAGAGAAATTGAGAGACTATTGTTGCAAGGAGTGCACGAAGTCAAAGACCCTAAATAACCAGAGGTTATTTGAAGGTTTCTGCAAGAAGTGTGTGAAGGGACCCTTTTGGAGGCCTTGAGGTTGTAAGTGGAAGCTTAGGAGGGTTAGAACCTCTCAATTATTCCAAAGGGAGACAGAGGTTGAATTGATTCACAGGAGTTAAGTTTTGGAGGAAGGACGCCAAGTCATTTGGCCAAAAGTCCTTGAGAAGTTGAATCGAACAATAGAATCACTTCAGGAGGAAGTGGGAAGATCCCGTGAACCATTGGATCTCTTAGAACAACGAAGAGATTAGGACTTAGTGCCTTTTCAACATCCATAAGCCTAGTAGGAGTAGTGACCGTCAGATCTGAATCAACAAAGACCGTTGATCTCATATGTGAATTAGCGTATTGGAATTCGAGGAATCGAGTGACCAGTGGTTTGGGTCAAGTGTTGTAGATTTTCGAGTGGCGAAATCCTGATAAAGCCAGGACCATTGGATCGAGGGAGGCACACAACCGTCAATTTCACCGAAGGTATGATTTCGGAGTCGGGGATCCATAGAGGAAGAGGAACAGTTGTTGGTTGCCCTCTTGAGTTGCGAAAGCCGAAAAATCCATGTGGACAAGTGGCAAGAACTCACACCGTAAGAAGAGTAAATCAGAAGTGACTTGCGGAGCATACCCATCGCTTTGGGTAAAGTCAACCTTCATTGACAGACCGCATTTCTGGGATTCACAAGGGGAGGGCAGTGGGCATGAGAAGTTAGTGCTCCAACTCGCGAAGTCGCGAGTTGTGAAAGGTGTTTGCATAAGGTTTCACTGTGGTCCTATAGGAAAAGGGGCTGAAGAGAGGGGCTTACACCTTAGCCCATTTTCATTTCACCTTTTTGCTATTGCCCAGGGCTAGGGAATAGTATTCGAAGTGCCCCGACTCACGAGACCTGAAATCCTTTGCGGGCTTAGGCAAGGAGTTTAATTAACCCTTGTCGAAGTTTAGAGAATATCCTACATGGATCTTAGCCTGAGGGCAAGAGGTCTGTACCAGATTTGACATGGATAGTATATCTTCAATGTTTCTCAGAGAAACATTGATCAGAATAGAATGTGCGTGGAAGTAATATGATAATAAAGGACTCTGAGAATGATAGTGAGCCAATTCAACTAAACCACATTAGATGTAATTTCAAAGACACAAACGAAGCAATGACAGTACCATGTGTTGAGTGCCAAGTCAACAAGGTATACAAAGAAGGGCTAGAGGAAGTGATGAAATCATAGTCACATCAGTGACACATCATCTTCTATAATTCCAACGTGAAAACTAGAGTATCCTAAAGGATTATACGTGTCAGATTTTGATTGTGAGAACTGAAAGTGGGCCGTAGTTGGATGTGGAAACCTTTATGACATCGTATCAAATCTGAGTCATTTATCTGGGTATTGAGCATATCTCCACTTTTCATCAGAGAGGCTGTAGTCAGAGTATATTGTGTTACTTGTAGTGAAGGTACTCCAATGAAGGTGTTGGCAACGGAAGTCACCCCTAGATTGCAGCAGGAGTAGAGCCCGACGCCCATCAGTTTTTATGTCACGATTTGTTTAATGGGGTGATCAAATGGAGGTTAACTAAAAACGATGTGGTTCTAACTCCGAAACCAGGCCATTCGAGCATGGGCAAGTGAGGTATTAGATAACTTCAGACAGTAAGTTGTAGTAAGGGCGAGTGGGGGAAAGACTTGTGTAAGAGAGATGCGAAGGTTTGTCATAAACATCAGGTTCCTAACAGACTATAAAAGAAGAAGACATTTAAACGCAAGATCTTATTGCATTCAAATGAAAAACACCAGAGAATACAACAATGCAATAATAAATCCTTTATCATAACATGATTGCAATAATTCCCACGAATCAGTCGTTCACGAACTCTCTCAACATAAGATGAAAATTAGATGGAGTAAGAAAGATTGTCTGTCATAAAACAAGAAATCTCACATACAGATGCATAACTAGAGAACTAGAGTGTGTTAAAACTTTACAATCGAGAGCTTCGCTCTACCATCGATAGATTGAAAAATCTCAAAACTAAGTACATATACTCCTAAACATTTTCCCAACAGAGGCCTCCTGGAATTTCGGGACGAGGAGTCTCTTCAATCAAATATGGTCTTCACTCCTCTATCATACGCCACCTTAATTTTTCATGGCTCGCGCCAGGGGGTATCTGAGCCCTTAAATGCTGAATTGGCGTGCGCAGGCTTCCCTAGTGAGTCGAGGACTCGACGTGGCTTCCATGGAAAGAACAAGTACAGAGGGCCATCTCGGGTAAGCTTTTCGACCGGGACATCCATACTTTGCAATTAATGAGTGAGGCGAGGCTTCAACCACCTTCTTTCTTCTTCATTCATTCCCATTAGGTATTGGGATCTAGATTACGTCGAACCGGCAGCTGGAGAACACAATACCCCCTTCTGAAACTCAACTCTGCGCTTTTGGGCCTCCCCTCTATACAGTCCCTTTAACTTTCTCAAGTGACCACGAGCCGTGACCCTACATCTATCTTCCATAGTGCTTTCATCGTTCGTCTCATCGAATGATAAATGATAGCACCCATTCTCCAGGTCTACTCCTTATGACCAGGCGCCAAAACCATGGGCCTGATTCTGGGCACTATCGACACTTCGGGGTTCGAGGTTTCGGGAGGTGCAAAGATGAGGTGTGCTTACCCCTTGAACTTTCGAATGCCGACGTGACACGGATGTGCGCCGCAGGCCCTTCAGATGAATGGCCCAGATAGTATTTGCTATTATAAAAGGGGGGGGTTCCCCCATTTACAAGTTCGCTTGATGTGACCCAGTGCTGGGATCGTGGGCTTGGCTCCAAAGGTGCTTTCGGCGTTTCACCGATCGACGATTTCAGCTGTAAAAATATGGGAGGCTCCTCGTCTTCCAAAACACCGATCCTCAATACGTCGACTGACTGCCACCTGTCTCAACTGGATCGGACAACCCATATTTGCTTTGAATCATTGGCGCTATCCTTCGTGCTAAATCGCGGGCAACTTGGCAGCCCCAAAATCCTGATGCACGTCGATCAGTTTTGTAGGTGGATCTTGGCTGCCGACAACAAAACTTCGCCCGCTCGCTTGACTTGTGATCGGAAAAGAGATTCTCTCGCATTGCACTAGGGTGCTTCCCAGGCTACCTGCAGACTTGGGTACTTTTGTGCCCAAGACAAGAATTGTCGCTAACATTAGGCTCCATGGGGGATAGAGTCGTCCCTGCGATGCTCTAAGAACTCATTTTGCAGCTTCAGTGCCTTTCTATTGGGATATGGAGTCATTTACTAAGCCAAAAATCTACAAACAGAAAATGAACAAAGAACTAAAGGACAATATTTACAAACAAAGGAGCCGTCTAAGGCTCAAACAAAACATTTCTTCAGAAAATGCCCATTTACTGGGCTATTGAAAACCTCTTCACCCTCCAGATCTTGCAACTGGTACGTGTTGTTTGAGAAAACTTTAGAGATTTTGAAGGGGCCGATCCATAGGGCGTCAAACATGCTATGTTTACCTTTATCCTGTCTGGGTGCATCCCACTTAAGTACCAAATCCCCAATCTCGAACTCCTTCTTCCTGACCTTTGTTATCCACAAATTTGGTCATTGTGATGATGTCATGGTGATATCATGATGATGGAAGATCAATCTCTTTATCAAGAACACTTTCCTGAGAAAAGTTACAGTTGTCTTCTTCCAGAATTC